>CAUYSK010002217.1:0-85634 GCA_963575035.1 Avahi laniger
TAATTTCTTTCTATTTTTGGTAGAGGTGGGGTCTCACTCTTGCTCAGGCTGGTCTCGAACTCCTGAGCTCAGAATGATCCGCCCACCTCGGCCTCCCAGAGAGCTAGGATTACAGGCGTGAGCCACCGCGCCCGGCCTTAACATCCAGGGCTTTTAAATTTCAGTCTATGATTTTGAAACAAGGATGCAGTTGCTTGGGCACAGAGAGGGAAACTGAGGCAGGGAGCCGTGCCTCACAGGTTGCCCATCACTATAGAAGGCCTCATCCTGGTCACTGACAGCCTGGTGCGGGGGACACAGGTAGAAATCAAATGGCTCATGAGATGATGGGAGGTGTCCTAGTTCCTGAGAAGGGCCTGTCTGTGTGCGATGGGGCAGGAGTGCTGCCTGGCCCGGCTCCCCCAGCCTCCTGGAGAGTTTTTGACCCATATGAGCTGTGGCCACAAGAGGGCACCCCACACGGCCAGCCAGAGTCCAGAGCTCAGGCCAGGGGTGGCCTGGCTGTACCTGCCACCGTTGTGGGGTGCAGGTGAGTGGAGAGAGAGGTGTGAATCCTAGCACAGGGCTGTGGGCTCAGCGGCTGGTCTGTCCCTCTTGCTGGCACCTGGTGACAAGGACCTCCCAGGGGTGAGTGTGACAGGCTCCATGCTGGTCCCAGCCCTCAGACTCCGAGACAGTAGAGGTCATGTGAGCTGGCCTCTTCACAGTTTTGGGTTGACCCGGAACCCATTTAATCTGGTACTATTCAGTCTTCCAGTCCCCTGAGTTAGGCCTGTCTTTCAGGCCAGGAAACCCAGGCCCAGAGAGGAGGGGTGGCTTGTCAGCCCCCAGGGGCTCCAGAGGCACAAGAGAAACATATCCCCTCCAGTTCTGGAGACCAGAAGTCCAAAATCGAGGTGTCCGTGGGGCAGCGCTCCCCCACCTGCCTCTTCCAGCTCCCAGGGGCGGCCAGCAGTCCTTGGTGTTCCTTGGCTTGTAGATGAGTCACTCCAGTCTCTGCCTCCATCGTCACATGGCTCTTGTGTGCGTGTGTCTGTCCAAACCTCCCTCTCTTTATAAGGACAGCAATCGCATGAGATTCAGGGCTCACCCTACTCCAGCCTCATCTTAAGTAATTATGTCCGAAAGACCCTATATCCACATAAGGTCACGTTCGCAGGTTCCAGGAGTCAGGACTCGAACATGTTTTGGGGGGCGTACAGTTCAGCCCATAACAGCATCTCTCCCCACCCCGACCCTTCCCGGGCATCCGGCAATAGATTTCTCCTCCTCCCACCGCCCCGGCACCTGCCAACATCCCTCTTCCTTAGACTGAACCGCCAGCCTTCCTGCGGTGCTCGAGTCACCCACGCCAGGGGCAGCACCCCCAGCCCTCTGCCAGCCACTGTCACAGCCTGCCCACAGGCGACTTCCCGTGGTGACCAAACAGTCCTGAGGAAGGCCATAAGGTCAGCCCGCAGGTCCTAAGTGCAGCCGTTCCCGAGGAACCACATGGGAAGCCCCGTGCCGCCTCTGCGGTTAGTCCTGGGCCAGGGGTCGCCCACTGGGGCGAACCCATGGTGTTGTGGCAGTCGGGGGTGCTGGGAGCTGCAGCCCTGTGTCCTCCCCTGACCCAGTGCCCCTGCCCCCTCCCAGGTCTCCACCGGGAACCTTCTGGTCATCCTGAGCCGGCACTACCAGGATGTCTCCTGCCTGCAGTTCACGGGGGACAGCAGCCACTTCCTCTCGGGGGGCAAGGACTGCCTGGTGTTGGTGTGGAGCCTCTGCAGGTAGCGCCCGGGACGCGCAGTCCGGGGTCCCACTGGGAAACTATGCACCGAGGCGGAGGGCAGAAGGGGGCTGCGCCTGGGGGCTGGAGTGCAGAGGACGGGGCGATTGTCCAGGGGGCCTGGCTGCCTGTGTCGGGGTCCAGGATGCTGTGGAGCCCATTCTGGAGTTGACTCAGGTGAGGTGGCAGATGCCGGGTGGAGGCAGGTGTGCAGGCAGTGAATGCAGAAAGACCTGGCCTGGGGGCCGCACCTCTCCCCTCCCCTCCCCTCCCCTCCTGAGCTCCTGCGCCTCCCCCAGTGTGCTGCAGGCCGACTCCTCCAGGATCCCGGCTCCCCGGCACGTCTGGTCTCACCACACGCTCCCCATCACAGACCTGCACTGTGGCTTTGGAGGACCTCTGGCCCGGGCGGCCACCGCCTCACTGGACCAGACTGTGAAGGTAGGGCCCGCCCCACGAGGTCTGTGAGCCGCAGGCCCCTGGCTGGGAGCAGTGACTCGCCTCCTCCCCCCCGCCGCTGCCCGTGCTCCAGACAGCTTGTAATCCCCGATGCTCTCAGCCCAAGGACGTCCCCAGAGGGTGGACAATGCAGGTCTCTGTCAGCCTGGAAATTCCCACTCAGCCACCCGTGCCTGGCGCCCTGGCCAAGCCTGGGGAAATTTGAGGGCATCACTGCCCTTGAGTCTTGGCCGGGGATCCGGGGAGGGAGACCCGGGGGTCACTGGCCCCGGGAGGGAACCCCATTTCAGGACAGGCCGACTCCCTCAGCCCCAGGACAGGGTCTCCCAGTGGGGGCTGGCCTGGCTCTCAGTGCCCATGCCCCGGCCCCTGTGCTCACTCGGCCCCCACGCACCCCCGCCCTGCAGCTGTGGGAGATCTCCTCCGGCGAGCTGCTGCTCTCGGTGCTCTTTGACGTGGGCATCATGGCCGTGACCACAGACCTGGCCGAGCACCACATGTTCTGTGGCGGCAGCGACGGCTCCATCTTCCAGGTGGACCTCTGCACCTGGGTGAGTGGCCGGAGGGCGGCATGGGAGGACTGGACCTTGCGGGTGCCAGTCCCTGCTGCTCACCCCCACGTGACCCCCACAGCCCGGGCAGAGGGAGCGGAGCTTCCAGCCGGAGCAGGACACCGGGAAGGTCTTCAAAGGACACAGGTGGGGACTTGGCCCAGGGCTCCCAGGTGTGTCCTGGGGGCAGGGTGCTGGCACCCTCCTTTGCGCACCTGAGCAGTGGGACTCTGACACCTGCCTGCCCGCCCCAGGAACCAGGTGACCTGCCTGTCAGTGTCCACTGATGGCAGCGTGCTGCTCTCGGGCTCCCACGACGAGACCGTGCGGCTCTGGGACGTGCAGAGCAAGCAGTGCATCCGGACAGTGGCGCTCAAAGGTGGGGTTCGGCGTGTCCCCGCGGAGGTGCGGGAGGGTGAGGTGGGGCCGGGGCGGGGCCTGACCGCTGCCCACCCCCAGGCCCTGTGACCAATGCCACCATCCTGCTGGCGCCCCTCAGCATGCTGAGCTCAGACTTCAGGCCCAGCCTGCCGCTTCCTCACTTCAACAAGCACCTGCTGGGCGCCGAGCACGGGGATGAGCTGCGCTGCGGGGGCCTCACCCTGCGCCTGGGCCTGCACCAGCAGGTAGGGCCCCTGTGGGTGCCACACTCCCGAGCCCTCGGGAAGAACCCCCAGCTCTCACCCTTCCCTCCCTGGGTTCCGGTGCCCATGGGGCTGGCTCCACCCCGGCCGAGCACCGGTGGGTACGTCCTGCCGAGGGGACGGTGACAACGAGGCGGCCTCTACACGCCCTCAGTAACCATGGTCACTGCAGTACGGACTGGAGGCTCTAGAATGTTAACCCCCTTGCCATGACCCTGGAGGGCCACGCTGCCCACCCCACACGCCCGCTTTCCTTCTGTGGACGGCTCCAGGACGCTCAGCGAGATCTTTCGGCAAAGGGCCAGGGCAGAAGGGTTCCTGTCTGGGCTTCTGAAGGTGCAAAAGCGGCCCTGGGTGCAGGGGACGGGGGTCCTGGGGGACCTGCAGTTCCCCAGTGCGCTGGCACCGCTTCCCAGCCCTGCACAGACTTTCCGTCTCTGGGGATGGACCACGGTTCTGGGACGTTCCACGCGGTGGGGGCAGGCCTCAGGACACTCGTGGGAGCCAGTGCGGTGGGCTGGGGCGAGCCAGGGATGGGGGCTGAGGGGTCCCTGGGGCCGCCAGAAGCTTCTCAACGACCTTCAGAGAGCTGCCGGCGTCCTTGGTGTCTGGTGTCACTGTCTCCCTCGCTGGGCTCCGGGAACTTGGCACTGCTCACCACGCGGCTGTCTTCCTACTTGAAGTACAAATTGATTTTTTATCTGAAGGGCGCCCGTCCTGCAGGCCCGGCACCCAGGAGATGCCGTTATCTCTGCTGGGAGATCTGCGTGTGGCTCTGTGTCTGCCCAAACCCGCAGGCGTGGGGGCAGGCAGCAGGGACAGAAGCCGCCCATGGTCTGGCCATCCATCTGGCAGCCCCTCTTGCCACCTGCTGGCCCAGGGGCACGAGCTGGACTGGCTGCTGGCAGCGTGGGGGGCAAGGGGGCACTTGAGTTCAGAAAGTGCCGGGACCCTCCCGAGCGAAACCGGTCTCTGCTGCTCAGTGGCGTTTTGTGTCCTGGCCCTGCCTGCTCCCGCGGGGCCGCTGTGGCTCCAGTGGTTCCTGGGAAATTGTGGCCAGGCCTTCCAGCGGTGCCACCCCCTGCCTGGTCCCCCAAGCCTGGTTCCCTCCCTGACCCCAGGGCTTCTAGCTCTCTGTACCCCACGTTCCCAGCCGGCTCCACCTGACCCTCCTCATGGGGGGCCTGGCTGCACTCAGGCCGTGCCTTGTCCTTTGCTGTGGAATCACCTGAGGCCCCCAGGGGTGTCGGCCTTTCCCACAGACAGGAGTGGGGGCACCCATGCCGGGCAGGTGGTCAGGTTGGCCCCCAGCCCCCACAGCCACGTCCATCTGCCCTGCCCGGTCCCTCTGCTCAGGACAGTGGCCTAGCTGGGCGGTCAGGCTCTCCCTGCGGACTGTCCGCAAGGCCCTTGCCCGGCCCTGTGTTCTGGAGCCTTCTTGACTCTGGTCTGGTCCTTCACGCCCCTTGCTGTGCTGTGGCCGGTCCCAGGTGCAGAGGCCCAGAGCAGATTTGAATAGTTGGGAGCACATGTTGGGCTCGGGGCTGTAGCCTGCAGCCTTGAGAGGGTTGGCAATCACCCCCCACCCCGCCTCAGTCTCCCCTTCTGTTGGGGGCATCCTAATTAGGATGACGCGGGTGCAGCGCAGGGTGTGAGACAGGAGCCCCAGGGTCACCTGCCGGCTCCTTGTGTTGCAGGGCTCTGAGCCCAGCTACCTGGAGCGGATGGAGCAGCTGCAGGCGGTCATGTGCAACACCATGGAGAAGGTGGGCGGGGCTCAGTCTCAGGGGCGGGGCCTGGCTGGTGTCTGAGGGGGTGGTGCCCCGTCCTTGGTCCTACTCAGTCGGAATGGGTGACCCTTGTCCTTGCAGCTGGGGTGGGTTGTCCTTGGTCGCCTCTGCCCTCTGACCCCGTGCCCCTCCCCCAGAACGTCCTGGGTGGCCAGGACCAGCTGCGGGTCCGTGTGACCGAGCTGGAGGACGAGGTGCGAAACCTGCGCAAGATCAACCGCGACCTCTTCGACTTCTCCACGCGCATCATCACCCGGCCCAACAAGTGAGACCAGGCCGCTTCGGGGCAGACCCCGCCCCAGGAAGCTCCCCCAGCCGAGTGCAGTCCAGGCCCCTGCGCCAGCCTAGTGGGGCGAGCCTTGGCGGAGGTGGCCCCCAACGCTCCGGGGCCAGGCTCGCCGAGCCACTCTTGTGTTTTCTTTGGCGTTTTTCCTCCTGTGATTGGGTGGATTTGTCTCACGTCACTGCACTGATGTCTTGTGTCACGTTAGGTCATGTTGGTGCTGGTCTGTTTTTAACAAAAGATGACATGAAAGCTATCCTCTTTGGCCTGGGTGTGTGCCCCGCGAGGCCTGGCGGCCGCTGCACTCCACCACAAAGAGGCAGATTTTAAGATCCAGTATCCAGGAACACTGCCGTTCTCTGAAATGGGTCTGCTGCCTCGTCCCTAAGACCAACCCGGTCCCCTGTGGAGCGGCGTCTGAGTGGTGACGGCCACATGGGGAGACTGGTCTAGAGAGACACTGGGGGCCAGCCCAGGGGTGAGCAGTGCTCCCCCCACTGCAGCGTCTAGCTCTGAGTGTCACAGGGGTCCCTGGTCCTTGTGTGAACCCATGACTCTGGAGCTGGCTGGTGGAGGGGGTGCCAGGTGTGGCAGGTGTGGCCTGGGACTGGGCGGGCACCTTGACAAAGGCTCCTGCTGGCCATGCCTGGCACAGAAGCCCCACTCCTCCCCGCCTCCCCAGGACCCGGCAGCGGCCCCTTCCAGGATACAGTGGCTTGAACGCTGTAACAGGACATTTCTCTGGGAGGAGACATTTGGCCTTCCCAGGCAGGGGGCGGCTCACCCCACCCAGCAAAGGTGGGTCAGGGCCGTGGTCCCCAAAAGGGACGTTCCTGTCGGCATCAAGGTTTGGAGGATGCTGGGCCACCTCCCCCCCACGGCCATAGGGAAGCTGCCAGCTGCAGCCAGCATCTGGAGGCAAGCCCAGACAGCCGCGGAACCTTCCAGAAGCCTGCCCCCGACTGACAGCCCTGCTTAATGGTCCAGAAAATCCATGTGATTTAGCGGGTGCTGTAATAACTGCGGCCACAAGCCAGCCGCCAGCGCTGAGTTCGTGCTTTTAGGCTAATGCGCGTCCTTGTTCCCAGCTCCGGGGCTCTGTGCCCTCGTGGCTGGTGGCCCGGCCGGGCCATGCTGCGTCAGGACAGCTGGGGCCTCGTCCTCTCCCTGCCTGGTGTCTGGTGGGCAGGGTGCCACTGTCTGTCCCCATCCCTGGCTGGGGGGCTAAAATAGAGACGTCACCCTGTGGGGTCAGGTCCTCCCACTGGCCAGGCTCCGACTCTCTGAGGGGCAAGGTCCACGCCCGGCCAGGGCTGATGCGCGGAGAGTCCCTTGCCCCCTGGGTGGTCGCTGCCAGTCACACCCCGGCCTAGCTCTCTCCTTTAGCCGACCCCAGGCTGCCCCGTGCCACAGTTAGGTGCTCACTCTGGGGGCCTGTGAGGCTGGGCCCTGCCTGCCAGGAGCGGGCAGGTTTGGGGTGATGCGCCTGGGCGGCCCTGTGGGAGATGTTGACAGAAGCTGTAGGCAGTAGCTGGCATCCCCACCCCTATCTGCATTGTTGCCCTGGGGGGCTGTTCCCGCCGCCCCCCTCCAGGTGCTCCCCTGACCAGTGCCTCAGTCACTGACTTGAGGTCTGGTCTGGCAGGCTGAGGACGGGGTTAGAGTTCACCTCGCAGCAGCCGGCGGCCCCACCCCCACCCAGGCCCCAAATCACCTGCTGGCCTCAGACAAGCCACACCTGGCCCTGAGACTTGGTCTTCTTACCTGTAACAAGGAGACTGTCCCTGGTAGGTCCGCCCGGAGCCCCTGGGAGCTTGGCAGGTGCACGCACCTCGAAATCCTTCGTTTCCCTTTTTCACGTGCATGTTCCTCAAGGGGGCCTTGGACACCAGCCCCTATCGATGCTGGCTCAGTGTCCCCTCCCGGGGCATTGTCACACTGGGGGCACCACCACCCACCACACAGAACACAGGAGGGGGAGATCTCTGCGTAGCTTACATGCCTGGTGAGATCGGGACAATGGAGACCCCACAAGGAACCTGCTAGGCGCTCTACAAGCCCGTAAGAAGGAGGCACAGGAAGGCCCAGCAGCCGGTGCTTGGGGCGGGGGACGGGGGGTGACCCTGGTGTGCTGGCAGAGAGTGAGTATGCCCAGACCATGACATACTCCTGGTGGCTTCACACCACCAGGAAATAAAAAAAAAAACAGAAAATAGCAAGTGTCCGCAAGGATGTGGAGAAAGCAAGGCATCCACTGTGGAAAACAGTCTGGCTGTTCCTCAAAAATGAAACCTGGAATTAACATTTGACCCAGCAGTTGACCCCTGGGTTTACGTTCACGGCAGCATAATCGACGACAGCCACGGGCAGGGGGCGGCACACGTGTCCATCAACAGGTGAGTAGACAGACACACACCGGAACATCACTCAGCCATGCAGAGGAACACGAGACTCTGACACAGGCCACAGCATGGGTGGACCTTGAGGGCGTCGTGTTCAGTGAGAGACGCCGGACACAGGACACACGGTGTGTGACTCCATTTATGTGAAACGTCCGGACCAGGCAGCTCCACAGAGACAAGATGTGGATTCATGGTCAGCAGGGGCTGGGGAGGGAGTGTTTCATGGGGACAGAGTCAGTTTGGGAACATGAGAAAGTTCTGGAGACGGAGGGTGGTGATGGTCACACAACCACGTGCGTGTACTTAGTGCCACTGAGCTGTGCACTGAAGAATGGTTGAGATGGTGCATTTTGTGTGTATTTTACCACAATAAAAAGATTTTTAAAAAGGCCTTCCTGTGTTCACATGCTCAGCCTGCATGGCAGCTGGGGGTAGGAACTCCTGTTGCCCTTCTGTGAATGGGGAAACTGAGGCACAGAGCATGAGCCAGCACACGGCACCGTGGGTGACTAAGCGTCAGCCGATGGCATCTCCAGCCCCGAGCCTGTCCCAATTTCTGCGGACTCTTGCTCTGTCCTGGGAAACGCCCCAGGGAGGGGTTAACCCCGGCACCTCACACAGAACCAGGGCAGGTTGGGGAGTCTGGGGGCCCTCAGGCAGCAAGGGGCCCAGAATCCAGGACCCAGGGCGACACCCTGGTTCCTGGGATACCTGGCTAAATGGCTGAAGGAGGTGACCTCTCCGTCCCTGGAACAGAGCCTCCCAGCCCTCCTGAGCGTCTCAAAATTCAGTCCATTTTGTTGGCTGGTACTTGGCATTTTGTTCATTTAATGGAGTTTTTTCCTCCCTCTCCGACATTGGCTCCGAAAGGAGACGAGGTTTGTGTGTGTGTGAAAAAAATCACCCAAGCGTAGATCCATTCATTAGCGCTGACGTCCCTGCTGCCAGGAGGGATCTTGGGAGACGCCCAATACTTCCCGCCTCCGCCACCCCCGGGAGGACAGGATAAGACAATTCCATGCAGGGTGCTGCCTGGGCAGGAGGAAGTCCTTCACTCCCTGATTGGGCCAGCCGGCATTTATGAAGTGCCTGCTGGATGCCGGGGGCCACGGAAGGACCCCTGGACGGCTTGGAGATGGGTAGACAATAGGGAGCTACAGAAGACTCTGGAGCCATGGAGGAGGGTAATGGAACGAAACATCCTTGTTGGGGCAGTTCAAGCAGCAAGCAAGTATAGAGTACCTGCTGTGTGAAAGCCCTGGACACAGAGCAGCTACCAAGCCAGACCTACCCCCGCCCTCCCAGAGCTGAGTCCAGGAGAGGGTCACTAAATAAGGCAAATAAACAAACAAAAAGCCTGTGATGGAGATAATGTCAGCAGTGGGTGCTTAAATGGGGTGGGGGTGTATGTGCATCTTCCTAGGTGGCAGGCAGGGAAATTTTTCCAGAGCAGGGCATTTGGCACTGGGTTTTGAAGGGTGAAGGGGAGTTTTCTGGTCCAAGTTGCCTGCCAAGGGCTGGAAGGCAGATCTACTTTATAGGTTCCCATCAAACATGCCTGCCTCAGTTTCCCCAGGATGCACTCCATGTTAGAGCACCCCCATGGGTTGGTCTGGTTAGAAACTGCTCCCTGGAAATGGGAGGCTAACCTGACCCTTCTTGGGCCTCCACATCCCTATCAGAGCAGGGAGGGACATTCCCAGGTTGGGGCATCGAGAGGCCAATTTTTTTTTTTTTTGAGAGGCCAATTTTAAAGCGCAAAGTCCCTTCCTGGCGCGGAGCCTCCGTTTCATCTCCAACCTGGCTCAGATCACGATGGGAGTGATTAGGGGACCCCAGCCCCTGCCAGGTGTGGCTATCAGCAAACGACCCCTCTGAACCTGCTTCCCGCCCTGGGCAGTGGGTCCCACTCCTCCCTAGTGGGTAGCTGACTGACGCTCGGGGACCGCAGGCCGAGAGGGATGGCTCTGGTTGGCGGCCCGGCAGGGAGGGGTGCCCGGCGGGGCGGGGAGCTAACTGCTGGGCCGGGTCGCGTTTCCCTCCCCTGCGGTGGCACAGGTGACTCCGCCCCACGGCGAGAGGCGCCCGCAACTTTGCGATGGAGTTTGTGCGGGCGCTGTGGCTCGGCCTGGCGCTGGCGCTGGGGCCCGGGCCGGCCGGGGGCCACCCGCAGCCGTGCGGCGTCCTGGCGCGCCTGGGGGGCTCGGTGCGCCTGGGCGCCCTCCTGCCCCGCGCGCCCGTCGCCCGCGCCCGCTCCCGCGCCGCCCTGGCCCGGGCCGCCCTGGAGCCGCGGCTGCCGCACAACCTGAGCTTGGAACTGGTGGTCGCGGCGAGCCCCGCTCGCGACCCCGCTTCGCTGGCCCGCGGCCTGTGCCAGGCGCTGGAGCCGCCGGGCGTGGCGGCCTTGCTGGCCTTTCCCGAGGCGCGGCCCGAGCTGCTGCAGCTGCACTTCCTGGCGGCCGCCACCCAGACCCCCGTGCTCAGCGTGCTGCGGAGGGAGGCGCGCACGCCCCTCGGCGCCCCGGTACGCGCGGACGGGGGACACCCAGGAGGCCGGATGCTGGGGGACCCGGGTCCGGATGCGGGAGACCTTGGGAATGCCCAGGAGGCAGGATGCGGAGGGTAGGGGTACCCAGAGTCCCCATGAGGGGGATGAGGGAGGCCCGGGACTGCCCCAGGAGTGCGGAACCTGGACCGCGGGACGCAGGGTGCTCCCGGGGCTCAGGGACGGTATTCAGACGTGGAAGACTCGGGGTCCCAGGAGCGTGGGGTTCCCAGAGCTGGAGCCCCGGGGCACAGGGACCTAGACGGGAGGCTGGGAGCTCCGCCAGACGCCCTTGGACCCTGGAAGCCCAGACACACGGATCCCCGCCCACCCCCGGGAGCGGAGAAATTCCCATGCAGACCCCTTCCTGGGGCCCTGGTGATGGAGACCCGCCACCACGGCCCCTGCCCCTTCTTTGCCCGCTGACCCCTCCCTGGTCCGAGGGCCTCGCGGTCCGTGGGTGTGGGGCGTGGGGCTGGAAGGCAGGCCGGACTCCCTCCTGCTCCACGGGGTGCACAGTTTCCGGGTCTGCGGTCCGGACCAGGATCCCCCTCTGCCCCTCCCAGAGGCCTTCAAGGCCGAGCCCTCTCCCCCCGCCGCCCCCCGCAGCCTCCGGGGGGGGGGCCCTCTCAGGTCCCGAGAGCAACTCCCTTTCCAAACCCCGCTCCGTCCTCGACCCGGCTGCAACCTCGGAGTCGCCCCTCCTTGATCCCAGGCCCAGATCCTGGGAGGAAACGGGGCGAGGAGAAGAGAAGGGCAGTTGGCTGGACTCTGGGAACCCCGTTTTCCCCCAAAGACCCCCCTTGTGGGGCTAGCAAGGAGGGGCCCAACTTGGGACATGGGAGCTTGTCAGGGAGCTGGGGAAAGGGGGTGGGCGACGGCTTCCCTCTAGGGGGGGAGACCCTAGCCCTGGGGGGGAGTCTCGTTAACCTGGGTCTGCAGGTGCCCAGGCAGGTCCCCCATCCCGCTTCCACCTGGATATGGAGAGAGAGAGGACCCAAGCCCAGGCCTGTGGCACCCTCTGCTGCCGCCTCCAGGAACTGCACCATGCCCGCCTCCTGGAGGCTTGGGATCCTGCGGCTTCTCTGGGGCTGGACCCTTAGGGACGGGGCTACATTCCCCAGCCCGTCTCCCAGCACTCAGCACCCTGTTCCCACCCTGGGCAACACCCTGCGCACCTTAGGTGTCTGGCAAACCTCTCCCATCTTCAACTGGGCACGGCAGGGCACTACTGTGTGCCGAGGGGTCCTGAGAGGAAGCCATCTGGCATGGCTCTGAGCACCAGGGCACCCTGGGGGTTGCCACTATGGACCCAAGGCTCTAGGCCCTCGAGGGGCTCCCAGGCAGATGGGGGGTTTGGAATGAGGTCGGGACTGGAGCTGAGGGAGGGGCCTGAGATTGGGAGAGTTCAGAGGTGAAGTCCAGCTTCTGCCTGGAGGATGAGGAAGTCTAAATAGAGGAGGGGCAATACAGCTGGGTTTTGAAGGATGTGTAGGAGTCTGACTGGCATAGAGGGAGAAAGGTATTCCATCTGGGAAATGGGGTGCTACCAAGGCAGCCAGAGCCAAGCAGGCCCTGAAAGGCTGAGGAGGCTGATGACGGGAAGCCTGGGAAGGGCTTTGAGCAGGGGTGGGGCTGGGGAAAAGGGAGGGGAGGGGAGGGGAAGGGGCCAATTGTCAGGTTGACAGCTACCTACGGTTGAAGGCGGCCAGGTGTCTGGGGACCTCGCCAGCCCTAACTGTGGCCGTCCCTTCCCAGAACCCATTCCACCTCCAGCTGGACTGGGCCAGGCCCCTGGAGACGCTGCTGGATGTGCTGGTGTCTGTGCTGCAGGCACATGCCTGGGAGGACATCGGCCTGGTGCTCTGCCGTGTAAGGGACCCCAGTGGCCTGGTGGCCCTCTGGACAAGCCGGGCCGGCCGGGCCCCGCAGCTTGTGCTGGACCTGAGCCGGCTGGACAAGGGAGACACAGGGCTGCACGCACGCCTGGCCCCGCTGGGGGCGCCCGTGGAGGGTGAAGCCCTGGTCCCTGCGGCTGTCCTCCTCGGCTGTGACGTCCCCCATGCCCGTCGGGTGCTGGAGGCCGTCCCCCCTGGCCCACGCTGGCTCCTGGGCACGCCGCTGCCAGCTGAGGCCTTGCCCACGGAGGGCCTGCCGCCGGGGCTCCTGGCACTGGGCGAGGTGGCCCGGCCCCCGCTGGAGGCCGCCATCCATGACGCTGTGGACCTAGTAGCCCGAGCACTGGGCAGCGCGGCCCAGGTGCAGCCGGAGCGCGCCCTCCTCCCCACCGCGGTCACCTGCGGCAGCCTGCAGCAGCCGGCCACACCAGAGTCCTCGGGGCACTTCTTGGCGAGGTGAGTGGGGACTCTGCTTGGGAAGGGTGGCCATGGCTCACAAGACGCAACATGCATTTTTGGGCACTTGCTGTGTACCAGGCTCTGCTTCTCCACAGCCCCAAAGTCACGACACTTTGCTGACAGATGTCCGAGGTCCCTGGGAGCAGCCACTGCTTCAGTCCCTGGCTTCAGGCCACAGCACCAGGGGGTGATGCCCCAGCTGGTCAAGGGATCTCGTGGAGTTGGGGGTACACCAGTAGTGTCCGATCTTGCCCCGTAACACAGACGGGGATGTCGAGTGACGTTCGGGTGTGTGCTCAGCAGAGGTGAGGGCTGTGAGCTTCTCTGGGGGCTTCCTCTGCCCCGCCTGATAGCCCGTGCCCCGCCCAGGTTCCTGGCCAACACGTCCTTCCAGGGCCGCACTGGGCCAGTGTGGGTGACCAGGACCTCCCAGGTACACATGTCTCGGCACTTCAAGGTGTGGAGCCTGCGCCGTGACCCGCGGGGCGCCCCGGCCTGGGCCACAGTGGGCCACTGGCGGGACGGGCGGCTGGACCTGGAACCTGGGGGTGCTGCCGTGCAGCCCCCACCCCAGCCGGGTGCCCAGGCCCGGCCCAAGCTGCGAGTGGTGACGCTGATAGAGCACCCATTTGTGTTTGCCCGCGAGCCGGACGAGGACGGACAGTGCCCGGCAGGGCAGCTGTGTCTGGACCCCGGCACCAACGACTCAGCCACCCTGGATGCGCTGTTCGCCGCGCTGGCCAACGGCTCGGTGCCCCGCGCCCTGCGGAAGTGCTGCTACGGCTACTGCATCGACCTGCTGGAGCGGCTGGCGGAGGACACGCCCTTCGACTTCGAGCTGTACATCGTGGGTGACGGCAAGTACGGCGCCCTGCGGGACGGCCGCTGGACCGGCCTGGTGGGGGACCTGCTGGCCGGCAGGGCGCACATGGCGGTCACGAGCTTCAGCATCAACTCGGCGCGCTCGCAGGTGGTGGACTTCACCAGCCCCTTCTTCTCCACCAGCCTGGGCATCCTGGTGCGGGCGCGCGACACGGCGTCTCCCATCGGCGCCTTCATGTGGCCGCTGCACTGGTCCATGTGGGTGGGCGTCTTCGCGGCCCTGCACCTCACCGCGCTCTTCCTCACCCTTTACGAGTGGCGCAGCCCCTACGGCCTCACGCCCCGCGGCCGCAACCGGAGCACGGTGTTCTCGTACTCCTCGGCCCTGAACCTCTGCTACGCCATCCTGTTTGGACGCACCGTCTCCAGCAAGACGCCCAAGTGCCCCACGGGGCGCTTCCTCATGAACCTCTGGGCCATCTTCTGCCTGCTCGTGCTGTCCAGCTACACGGCCAACCTGGCCGCCGTCATGGTCGGGGACAAGACCTTCGAGGCGCTCTCGGGGATCCACGACCCCAAGGTGGGCGGCTGGCAGGGTTGGGCGACTAGGCCCAGGCTGGGCTGCACTGGGGGGTCAGCAGGGTGTGCGGGACACCCACCCAGCCAACTCCTGTCTCCAGAGACACTTATTGAGCACCGAGTGTGCGCCAGGCTCTGGGGACCCAGCAGGGACAAAATATGGGGAGCTGACAGGAATCCAGGATAAATAAGGAAAACAGGTGATGTGGAAAAGGCACCACGGAGATGGGCGCAGGGTGGGCACAGGGAGAGTGCACTGGGGAGGGACAGTTTCTCAAGGGGGAGGTTGGGGAGACCTGTGTGTGGGGTGACGCTGTGGGACTTCAATGTTGATACCAGGGAAAGGTTCCAGGCAGAGGGCACAGCCCGTGCAAAGGCCCTGGGGCAGGACATATCTGACGTGTTGGAGGCACAGCATGGAGGCCCATGTGGCTGGAGCAGAGTGAGGAGAGGGAGAGAGGGAGGAGGAAAGGTGGGCAGGGGACAGGCAGGTTGTGCAGGCTCCTCAGGTTGCAGGGAAGACTTGCAATGGGCTTTGACCCTGAGGAAGGTGGGAGCCATGGAGGTTTGTGGGCAGAGCAGGGGAGTACCCTGGTCTCCATATTTTATTTTCAATGAAAAATTTTGAGTACTACCGAGTAGGATGCAATGAACCCTTTGGCTCCAAAATCAGCTCCCAGCTGGCTCCACCCACACCCCACCCTGAACACTGCACCCCGGCCCGACTGTGGCTGTCAACGGTTACATTTCAGAGACTCTGACACAATCAACTAGACACCTGATTTCCAACTGCCTTTTTTTTTCATGGCTTGTTTGAATCTGGATCATTTAATGGCCAGACCTTGCGTAGGGGGGGACCCCTCCCTTTTCCTTCAACCTCTGATTACCCCTCCACCCCTTTAATTTTTGCCCTTGCAATCTGCTGGAGAAGCCAGGTTTTCTGTCCCACAGTGTCTCCCAGCACTTGTGTCTGGCCCATTCTGCTGGCCTCTGGTGTCCCCAACAAACTGGTAACAGAATCTAGACGCTGTGCTGTCCGATGAGCGCGGCTTCAGTGGACGCCCTCTCCAGCCGTGGTGGGCAGCGCAGGCCACGCAGAGCTCCCGAGCTGCTGTAGAGGCGCAGGCCCCGTCAGGAGGCACTGGATGGAGGCCAGATCCACTTGCTCCCAAGTGTCCTTCGGGGAGCTGCTGGGAGACTAGGGCCAAGGGGACCAGGCCAGATGCTGGGGCCTGGCTGGGTGGGGGTCGTCCCGGGTGTTCTGAAGGTGGAGCCCCCAGGGTGTGCAGACGGACAGGGTGTGGGCGTGGGGGTGGGAGAGGGGGAGGGAGGCGGCGAGGACAGAGCCGCCGGGGTGGGGGGCAGGTGCAGGGGGCAGATCGGGAGTGAGGGCTTGGACACCCTGAGCGTGGGGCGCGCGTGGGACCCCAAGGGGAGGCGTGAATGGGGCGGCGGGAAGGAGTCGAGTCCAGGGTGGTCTGGTGGAGATGGACTTGCAGGTGGTCAGAACAGGGGGTCTCAACGTGGGTGTCTGCCCCACCCTAGGGGACCCTGGGCCATGTCTGGGGACATCTGTGTTAGTCACACTGGGTGGGGGGTGCTCCTGGCACAGAGTGGGTGGGGGCAGGGGCACTGCTGGGCACCCCGGAGCACCCCCCAACAAGGGCCCAGCCCACTGTGGGCCGCCCTGAGGGGCAGAGGCAGCTGACGGGGTCCCCGCGCAGCTGCACCACCCGTCGCAGGGCTTCCACTTCGGCACGGTGTGGGAGAGCAGCGCCGAGGCCTACATCAAGAAGAGCTTCCCTGAGATGCACGCACACATGCGGCGCCACAGCGCGCCCACCACGCCCCTGGGCGTGGCTATGCTCACGTGAGGCTCACAGTCCGTGGGGCGGGGCGTGAGGTGGGGAGGGTGCAGCGCAGCAGCTGACCCCACTCCTGGCACCCGCAGGAGCGACCCCCCAAAGCTCAACGCCTTCATCATGGACAAGTCGCTCCTGGACTATGAGGTGTCCATCGACGCGGACTGCAAGCTGCTGACCGTGGGCAAGCCCTTCGCCATTGAGGGTGAGGGGCCGCTGGCGGGCTGGCTGGGTGGGGCTCCAGGGGTCTCCAGGGAGCGGTGGGGAGCCACGGAGGGTGCAAGGCTGGCACGGGTGAGGTCCAGGTGTGTGGGCGGAGTTCGCCTGGGGCTGCACACCACCCAGGCCCCACCAGGCCCCTGACTCCTCCAGGCTACGGCATCGGACTGCCCCAGAACTCACCGCTCACCTCCAACCTGTCCGAGTTCATCAGCCGCTACAAGTCCTCAGGCTTCATCGACCTGCTCCACGACAAGTGGTACAAGATGGTGCCTTGCGGGAAGCGGGTCTATGCAGTTACAGAGGTGGGGCAGGACCCGGGACACAGGGCGGGGGTAGGCGTGGGGGGCCCTGAGCCTTGTCTGAGCTGGCCAACCCACTGTTCACTCCCAAGATGTGCATTTGTCTGATTTTTGCACACTTCTATTCGTCCTTCAAAACCCCAGCTCCAGTGTCCCTCCCTCCATGAAACCTCACTTCCAGCCATGGAGCTCTTGCCTCCCTGCCCAGTTCCACAGCCCCAGCCCCCTCTCTCTGGCCCAACCTCCATCTCCCCCAGCCCTAGGCTCCTCAGGGTTCTGCTATCACATGACCACGAGGGGTTCCTGCCTGTGTCACCCCCAGACCCTCCAGATGGGCATCCACCACTTCTCCGGGCTCTTCGTGCTGCTCTGCCTGGGCCTCAGCAGCGCTCTGCTCAGCTCGCTAGGCGAGCACGTCTTCTACCGCCTGGTGCTGCCGCGCATCCGCAGGGGCAACAGGCTACAGTACTGGCTGCACACCAGCCAGGTGAGGGAGGTGCTGGCTGCAGGCCAGCCAGGTGAGGCCTGTGGGCGGGAGGCCAGCCCAACCTCTCAGCCAACGGCTCTGTCTGGGATCTTAGAAAATCCACCGCGCCCTCAACCTGGAGCTGCCAGAAGGGCAGAAGGAGGAGAGGCTGGAGCCTGAGCCCAGGTAAGCGGGATCCTGTCTGCCCATTCCGTGGTCGCCCTGAAGGAGAGGCCGCTGGGCACACCTCGGCTCCTTCCTGGTGGTGTCCTGCCCACCGGCCCACCAGCTCTGCCCACACTTTGGCTCCGTGGTGCTTCCTGGTGTCGAACCTCTCCTCCCAGATGGCAGCGTGGGTGCGGCTGCCCTGGGAGGGTGTTGCCCACCCTTGTACCCTATCTGCAGTCACCCAGAGGAGCACCAGCAGCAACAAGACGCCCCGGCAGCCCCCGAGGGCTCTGGGGCCTGTAAGCAGGTGCGCCGGGCTGCTGGTAAGGAGCGTCGTGTGCGCTTCCTGCTGGAGCCCCCTGTGGCTGCGGTGCCGGATGCAGACGCGGAGGCCGGGACGCCGGAGGGCCCCGTGTGGCTGTGCTCCAACGGCCGCCCGCCTGCTGCGCTGGCCACAGGCCCCCCGCGGCCGGGAGAGCTGCAGGAGCTGGAGCAGCACATCGAGGGTGTGCGGGAGCGGCTCCGCCAGGCCCTGGTGCGGCGAGGCGAGCTGCTGGCTCAGCTCGGGGACAGTGCCCGGCACCGGCCCCTGCGCCTGCTGCAGGCCAGAGCACCTGCCGGGGAAGCCCCCATTCACTCGGGCCCGCTGGGTAGCCGGGAATAGAGGCCGCGGCTTGGGATCCTGTGGGCGCACACACACACACACACACACAGACGCAGACTGGGCCGCTGTCGACAGTTTATTCTATATACAAACACAATTTTGTACACTGCAATTAAATAGAATGGAATGAGCGTGCCTCCGCAGTCCTCACCGAGTGATTGGCTTGGCCATCTAGCCCACTCCCACCCTGAGCAGGGCTGACCCCTACTCCCGGCCCTGCGCTGATGCTGGCGCCTGCACCCCACATCCCTGTGCCCGAGGCACAAGCTCTGCTCTCCCAGGGACCCCAGGCCTGGCGTGTATGAGGGGAGGGGGCCGGGCGTGGAGAAGGCACTGCACACAAGCACCAGGCAGAGCCCTGAGGCTGGGACAGCAGGAGGTAGTGCTGCCCGGCCCATCCTGCCCGCCCTCCTCGCATCCACCTCGCTCACAGACCTGCACTATCTGGCTCTGCCCTCGAGATGCTTTGTTCCAGACCTTTCACCAAGTCCCTTCTAGAACCTTCCATGGAGCCTCCACCCCCCTCTCCTCACTGGCCACCACAGACATGGCTCACTAGCAGGGACAAGCCCCAGGCTAGACCCCACAGCTGGGAGACAGACCTCCACCTCCTGGGCAAACCTGATGAAATCCTGAAACTACCAAAACAGGCTGGGCAGGCCCAGAGGAAGGGGGAGGGCCCTGGTGCCCCCACCGGGGACAGCCTCCCCCAACCCCATGGGCTGCCACGAGGTCACATCCGGCCAGCTGAGGACAGCCAGGGGACAGAGGTGGCTCAGCTGCCGGTGGTGGCTCAGGACCCAACCTCCGAGGGTGCATCCGCTGGGGCCGTGGACACTGGGCTGGGTGCGCTTCCTAGGGCTGCTGTGGGGACTGTGTCAGGTGCCAAGGAGTCACTCTGGGAGACACTGTCCTGGGCGGTGTGAGTGTGGGGGAGGCCCCCACCAGGGCCCAAGGGGCTGGCCGGCCGCCGCTCCAGGAGGGAGGCGCTCAGGCCGGACAGGAAGGAGGCATCAGTGATGATGGCAGCTGTCTCTGCCATCCAGCTCAGGTCACCACCGGCTGCTGCCGCCACCGAAGCTGCTGCTGCCACCAGGGAGCTGGGTGCTGCGGCCACATGCCCAGGATTCCCACCGGCACCCTGCAAGCCAGGGCCCAGGGCAGGGGGCTGGCCAGTGGGGTCGGGGGCAGCGGCCGGGGTGCCGGAGTTGTTGTTGAGGTCGTCAGGCAGCGCCGCAGGGGTCCCAGGGCCCAGGGGCGGGGTCTGCAGCAGCATCTCCTGGATGCGAATCTGCTGCAGGATGGCGGGCAGCTCGTAGTGGTGGAAGAAATAGATCATGGAATGCTGCGGGCAGGGGCGGAGTCAGGCCGCAAGCTCCGCCCACCATGGACGGGCCCAGTGCTTCCCCCCAGGACAGCCACCAGGACCAAGACACAAGACACGGGCTGGAGTCTGGAGACTTGCGCTGCCCTCCGTCCCCGGCTTGGCCCACCCCAAAGGGCTTCCCCCTCCTCGGAGTCAGGACATGGCCAGGCCTCACTGACCTCCGTCCGCCCTGCTCCAAAGGGGGTGCACGACCTGGTGGGGTCGCAGGCAGCCCCACCCGCCGACCGGCCTCACCTGGATGAAGAGCCAGGAGGTGACCAGAGCCAGGCTGCTGTACTGCCCGTTGAAGCGGTAGTGGTAGGCGTAGAAAGCGAAGTGGTACAGGTAGAAGAACCTGCGGCCGGGGCACAAGGGCCGGGGACATGCAGGAGGATGAGGACCTCCTAGGCCCCGCCCCCACGGGCACAACCCCCAAGGTCCCACCCCCTACAGGACCCCGCCCCCCTCACCGCAGCCAGTGCCGCTTGCTGGTGTTGGTGTGGCAGCAGATGGCGTCATACTGATCGGCCAGCCACACGATGAGGATGATGTAGAAGGCCGTGGTGGTGTCGTTGAAGAACTCGGACATGATGGCCTCCATCCCTGCGGGGACAGGCGGCGCCGGGTTGGAGCGGGCGGGGCGGGGCGGGGCAGGGGCGGCGGGCGGGTCCTCACCGACGAGGGCCAGGATGACGGTCAGCAGGGGCGCTGCGGGGAAGGCGATGGCCATGTTCATCTCCAGCATCTGCAGCAGGTCCACTGCGGACACAGGGCGGGCGCCCGGTGAGGGCCTGCGTGGCGCCCGCCCGCCCCGCGGCCGCGGGACACTCACCGATGAAGACGAAGATCTGGTGGTGCGAGTAGCGCAGCAGCATGGACACACTCAGCGTCTGCGGGGAGCGCGCGTGAGGACGCGGGCCGCCCGCCCCGCCCTGCCCCCGGCGCCCCCTCCGCCAGGGCCCGGCCGCACTCACGAAGATGACCATGATGACGAAGGCGGCCAGGTAGGACGTGCGCGCCATCCACATGCTCACAAAGCGGTAGTGCTCGCCGGACACCACGTTCCGCAGGAAGCCTGCCGGGGTGCGCGGCCTCATCAGCCGCACAGCCACATCCGGCCCTCGGCCCTCACCCAGCCCCGGCCCGCTCCCCACCCTTGTTACCCTTGTTCTCCTCGTTCTCCGCCAGGCCCTTCACGCTGGACATGAGGATGTCGTCGTAGCCCAGGAACTCATCCAGCAGCAGGCGGCTGAAGCGATCCCCGAAGCACTGGTCCCTCGTGGGGTCTGCAGGCCGGCGGGTCAGGGAGCTGGGGACCTGGCCAGGGCCCTGCCCAGGCTGCTCCTGGGCCCCACACCAGCCCGAAGCCCAGCCGCCTCCCAGCCCAGGCTGGTTGGCAGGTCCCTGTGTCAGGCCCAGAGAAACCCCACCAAGGGACCCCAGCCCTGGGAGGGCCTTCCCAGAGCAGGGACTGCAGAGCTGCTGGCCAGCCCCTCCCCCACGCCTGCAAGAGGAGGGTGGCAGCAGAGGCCCGACCACACTCAGCTCCCCACGACAAGGTGGTCCGACTCACCCAGGGTGACCACCATGACCGGGATGCTCAGGCGCTGCCGCGTGGCCTGCGAGAGCCGCAAGAAGCCATACTCCAGCGAGTACTCCACGATGTACTCGTCCTGCGGCCACACTGAGGGCAGAGCAGCGTCAGCCCCCGGCCAGGAAGTAGTTGAGGACCCTGAGCCCTGGGCCTCCGGGACAGATGCTGGGAGCCCCACCACAGGTACACTCCGGGTGGCCCCCCTCCATTGGAGGGAGAGGCTGGCCAAGTTCCTCCTACCCACCCTGGTGGGGCCTGCCTTCCTGTATGGGGCCAGCTGATACAGGGCTGCCCCTCTGCTCTCTGGGGAGGGAGGGGGCCTGTCCAGCTGGAATGCAGGAAGGAGGGCCCAGCACACCACTGCTGGGACTTTCGGGGCTCAGGTGGGCAGGACAGGGGCCGGCTGCCCTGAGCACCACAGGTCAGAACACACAAGGTCAGAGCTGGAGAAGCCCAGATCCCTCAAAGCTGCCATTTACAAGAGAGGGTCCCAGAGAGGCCGAGCCAGTTATCCTGGGCCCTGGAAATAGTCTCACGTGCTGACAGATGGGGGAACTGAGGCGCAGAGCTAGGCAGGGCTCACAGCTAATGCCCCTTTCTCCGTGGCCAGCGGGCTGTAACCCCAAGCAGTGACCTCCCAAGGTGACTGCCTGTGCCTCAGCACCCCATGCCTGGATGTGCCCTGCGAGGTGGCGTACCTTTGGTGGGCGTCTCAGGGAAGGGGAACTCCTGGCTGTCGTTCAGGGCCTCAGTGCTGCCCGGTGGCTTGAACACCTTGGGCTCGATGTCCAGCTCAAACTGTGGGCAACCGGGGACCAGGGCGTCACTGGGCCCAGCTTGGGCCTTGAGGCTCTGATGTAGAAGATGTTGTCCCTGGACACCCCTTTCTCCTGCTGACTGGAAGGTGTGATGACCCCCGAGCCTCACTAGGACAGCCACCACCTCTAGGGCTGGCAGGCTGCTAAGCCAGCACAGACCAGGCCAGGGCAGACTCTGTGTACCCCTAGGACCATGTCTGCCCCGCCACGGGCCGTCTCGGGGCGGGGTTCTGTGCCGGAGTGGGGAAGGGGGCTGAGCACAGGCAGTGCTAGACACAAGGCGGCCTCAGGGTATAGGAACCACGGGATTGGGGCTACCGGGCCCCGGGTCTGCACCAACACCCCGACCTACATCTGTCCCTGCCCCAAGGCAAGCGGACTTGATGCTAGGCAAACACTAATTCTTGGGGTTGGCTTTGAGGGAACAGGAGGGACCCCAGCCCCCAACTAGTGAAGCATGAAGATTTCCCAACAAGCCATAGGGCATACCACAGCCACCCAGGCCACCTCAGGATGGCCGGGACAGGCGTAGAGCTCTCAGTTCCCAGTCCCCAGGCCGCCTTCTCAGCTATTTGCTCTGGAGCCCCCAGGCCACCAAAAGGACACAGCAGCTGGAGCAGGCAGGGGGTGGCTTATCTGTGTGCCAGGCCCTGCAAGGGCAAGAACCTTCCAAGCAGCCAATGTTCTGCAGGCAGCAGATTGCTCCACCACACACACTTATTGAGCGCCTGCTGTACTCCCGGCTCACCTTGATGGAGCTGTTCCCAAACATCTCCATGGTCAGTTCCTCCTCCTCCTCGTCCTCCAGCTCCAGGCCGCTGCCTGTCTCCATGGCCAGGCCAGGGAAGCTGCCGCGGCCGTCACCGTCACAGAACTGCAGGAAGACGGGCGCGCGGCTCGAGTTGTGCTGCACCTCAACGCGCAGGATGCCCTCGCGTGGCCACTTGTCGCGCACGTGCTCCAGGCAGTTGATGGGCGAGCGGGAGAAGACAATGTGGATGTAGGCCAGGACGAAGAGCACGAACAGCGCCTGAGGGGCAGCCGGCAGTCAGCGGGGAGCCCAAGACCCACTGCAGCCTGCGCCTGGGGGCCCGCTCAGCAGGGGCAGTGGAGGAAACCTCAGGAGGCCAAGTGGGGCTAGAGGACCTCCCAACCCAGGAAAGCCCCTGTGGCAGGGCTCTGGCGGCCTCGGGGCTTGGGCAAGGGCTGGGATGGCACTGGGCCCCCTGGGGTGAGCCAGGACAAGGCCCAAGGGCCGGAGCCTCTTAGGTGCCTGCAGGACACCTGCCCAGGAAGAGAGCCAGCTGGACTCAGGCAGAGCAGAGACAGGCACCGACCACCAGAGGCTCCCATCCTGCAAGGCCAGCCCAGGTACCGTGGCCCCCAGCCTGCCCACTGGGTCCCTGTCCACATGAGGCCAGAGAAGCCACCCCACGACCCACTCAGATGTCTCCTGCCTCACGCTCTGCAGTGCCCTCAGGCCCTCTGGTCTCACTAGCTAAAAATAGCTTCCATTACCTGGGTGGGCACCCTGTGTACCCTTCCCAGGCCTGGCAGGGCCAGCTGCAGCTGACCCTCCATGGGCTGCACTGAGGCCAGGCTGCTCTGCCTCTGAGGCACAGCCTCCTCACCTCTGCAACAGGACAGCAGCGGTCCAGCGAGTGTTGCTGCCCCAGGGCACGTGTGCCATGTCTGGGACATCTAGGTTGTGGGGGTGCCCCCTGCTGTGGAGTGGGCGAAGCAAGGCCAGGGATGCTGCTCAGGACCCTGCAGTGCCCAGGACTGCCCCACCACAGAGTCCCACCATGCCGTGGGCATGCCGTGCGGCAGGCTTCCTCCTTGGGCCTAAGGCTGCCCCTCTTCTCGGGAGCCCACCATGCCGACAGCTGTGCATCTCACAGCACCCCCAGCTGAAGTCCACGGCATCACCCCAGAGCCCCGCCCTGGAAAGGCAGGTACCAGGGAGCCGGGCGGTGCTCAGCCGAGGACCCGGGTGTTCCGTCAGTGGGGCCACCCCTCAAGCACACTCCCCCATGGCAACTCCAGACTCTGGGAGTTACCTCACGGGACTCCAGACCCACAGCCCAGAGCGTCCCAGGTCGTGGTGGTACCACAGCAAAAGCCCTTCCCTGACCTGCTGGCAGGGACACTGAGGCTTATGGTGTGTCGAGCTGCCTGTGGCCACAGCCACGAGCAGGACTGCCAAAACCCTGATCCTTTCTGTGCCCACGGCAGGCCTGGCCTCCCCTCTGGAACCCTATGCATACTGGGCCAAGGGCTAGGTCAGCCAAGTCACCACACCCCTTCTGGCCTGGCCACAGTGGCTGAGACCCTAGGGGGACACAGAACTTAGCAACAGGAGGCCTTGATGTGAGCGTACTGCAAAGTCCTGGATCCAACCACACCTGAAGCTGGGAATCCCCACTACAGACTCCTCAGCCGAGTTAGCTCAAAATAGTCCTCTCGTGGGCCAACGTGGATTGAATTTCTGGCCACTGCAACCAAAAGTGTCACAGTGCAGAGGTTAATGCGTTGCTAAGATTTAAGCACAGACAGAAGAGCAGCCCCTGACTCCTGACATTCAGGTCCCCACAGACAGATGCTACAGTTGCAGATGGGGTAGGGGAGATGTGAGGAAGGAGCAAGGGAGGTGGTGTGGAAAGCCAGCTGCAGGGGGCCTGAGTCGTTCTTTCACAGCCTGACCATTACTACCTCCAAGGTGGCATATGGGGATGAGCTGGGGACAGGAGCTGGGGATGGGAGCCATGGAGTCAGGGAGCAGCAGCAGGCTGTGGTCAGAGGAGCTGACCACAGTCCCTTTGCTCAGCACTCCTAGAAACGAGGGGCCTGGCAGGAAGCCGGATGCCCCATGGGCCACGCTGTGCTCCCCAGGCCTGGACATCCTGCAGGAGCTGTGCCCGGGACAGGGAGGGACCATTTGCCAAGACGTTATGAAAAGTGTTGACACACAGCCGGCCTGAGGCTGGGGCTACCCAGTGCTCCTGCAGGACACACCCGTAGGACGCACCTGTCTGCCATGGCCCAGCTCACGGATGAGGAACAGAAGCATAGGGGTTATGTGGCCAAGAGGGAGGAGCCGGGGTAGTCCCAGCCACAAACACGACCACACCACAGACCAGTGACCCCAAGAGGACGAGCGGCTCTAGGGACGTGCTGGGCAAGGACAGCCCGGCCTGGGGGGCGCTAGACACACATCCTGCAACACCCAGCACAGATGCAAGTGACCTGTCCTTCGAGGACAGGGGATGTGATGAGTGGCCTGTGCCCACACGTAAATGTGCATGGACTGGGCTGGGGGGCCTCCACATCCACAAACGCTATGACTCGGACGCCACCCAGGCGCCTACACCAGCATCCTGCCCCAGGCAGCCCAAGCTGACCTGGCTTGGAGAAATTCTGGCCCAGGGCCCCTCCCCACTTGACAAGGCCACCCCACAGGGCTCATTTCCCTCTTACAGAGTTGGACGCCACCTCATCCTGCGTTCCTGGGTCCTCCCTCCCCTGTGCCAGCACCAGCCACTCACAGCAGCTGTCTCACCCATGGTGGGCCCTGGCCACCTTCTGCCTCTTGGCCTGGCTTGGCCACTCCACGTGCCCTGGCTGGTCCTGACCCCACCCTTGCCCTGAGATCCCCAGCTGCTGGCCCAGGGCCTTCCCGCACGCCCTTCCTCCTGCCTGGACACCCCACCTCTTCGCCGGCAGGCTGCTGCTCACCTCCTCAGCACCTAGCCCTGACCACTGGTCACCCCTGTGGCCCTTCCCTCCCTCCAGGTCTGCCCATTACCTGTGTCCCAGAGCCCACAAGTTGCTTGGCTGGCCGGGGGCTGCGTTCCCGCCACCCCTCCAGGAAGCTTCCTTTGATGTCCTGGCCGGGGCTCCCAGGGCACCCCAACACTCTGCCACCCGGGCAGGCCTTTCCCTCCCTGTCTCCCCCGAAGACCGGAAGGGCGGAGAGCTGTCTGGTACATCTCTGGGTGTCTGACTGACCGGTGGACAGGCCTGAGGGGCCACACCTTCTTTCTCAGGGAGGGAGTCCAGCCATACCTGGGGCTCCCCTCCCTCCAGACACGGGGTGTTTCCCACCCTGAAGGCACAGAGGCATCTCCTTCCAGCCCCACTCCACAGTGACAGCTAATGTGACGGGTCCCTGCGATCCCATGTGTCCTCTTAATCCTCACAATGACCTCACGAGGGTGCCCATGACTCCCCACTGGCCAGAGGTGAGCCCTTGCCCACGTCGAGGCACCACATGTCAGGGCCACTCAGTGGCTGCCAGGGTCAGGCTGCCTGGGGCCCAGGTTCCCGCCACACAGGCGCAGGCACTGATGGCAGGGTGGCCCCTCAAACATGCGCCCCAGCTGCCACCCATCTCCCCACATCTGGCACCGGTAGGCATTTCCTAAGACAACTTGAACACAGGCATGGGGGACAGGTGGCTCAAGGCCGGGAGCCCAGCTGCACAGGTATCGCAGGAAGAAGTGATCTCACAGGGACCCTCAGCCTCTGCAGGAGCAGCACAGGAAGCCGGCAGGGCGGGAAGCAAAGGGGAGAAGCCTTCTGGAACTCGAAGCAGCCTCAGAAGTCAGTGGCCCAGCCCGAGGTTTGCAGATAAAGCAAGCAAAGGCAGCAGGGCCTGACTCCGTGCCGGCAGGTGGGGGATTCACAAGGAACAGGTCTTGGGGCTCCAGCATCCCCAGAGGAGAGGGGCAGGGGGCTCTCACACTGCAGGGGGTAGCCTTGAGCTGAAGCCTGGCCCCACCTGAGGTGGCACGTGCCTGGAGATGGGGCTGGGTCGGCCCAAAC
The DNA here is from genome assembly GCA_963575035.1 of Avahi laniger. Taxonomy (NCBI): domain Eukaryota; kingdom Metazoa; phylum Chordata; class Mammalia; order Primates; family Indriidae; genus Avahi; species Avahi laniger. The sequence goes on from CAUYSK010002217.1 coordinate 26,484, forward strand.
ACTAGACCCTTTCCCAAATTGGTAAGTGGTGGGCCCAGAGCCACCACTGGCTACTGGGACGTGCTTTCTGGGGAGGCTGAGCTCTGTGGGGGGATCCAGCACAGGGCACACACCTGCAATGACAAGCCTGAGGATGCAGTGGCTCCTTCCTGGATCCAGGCTACTCTGTCTGTCCCCAGACACACACCCACAGACAAATGTCCACGATTTCAGGCCATCTGTGGACCCCAGGAAGCCCAAGAAAGGATCTCTGATTCAGTAATCCTCCACAGTCCTGCCCGGGTGTCCAGTGAGGTGACCATGCTGTTCTGGGGGCCGCAGGGAGGGACGAAGTGGGAAGGATGATGGGGCAAGTTCTGGCCAGGACAGGCCAGTTCCTCACGCCCTGGTGCATACAGTGGCAGCTGTGGCGGGACCAGCCCCCACACCCAGGGCTGTGGGACAGCCCAGCTCCTGCTCCCTCCACTGAACCCAGAAGAGCAGCCAGTTCCTGACCAACCTGTGTCAGGCGGGACCGCGCCCACAACCTCACCCACCTAGTCCGCTGGGGTCAGCCCCCTCCCTTTTTGGGATTAGACCTGAAAAGCTCACTCTGTGACGTTAGTATCCCCCGTGGAAAACAAAAGCAACCGTTTCTCCATTTCCTCCAACAAATCCCAGAGCCCAGGAGGCCTCGCAGCCCCTCCTGTCACCCATTTCTCACAGCTGAAACCTCTGTGCCATCTGGGGTGGCCAGGAAGGGGACAGAGCCCAGGGCACGGTGAGCGACTCCTCATCTGCGAGGGAGAGTTAATCAGACCCACACCGGAGCTTCCCCAGTAGAACAAGGAGGTTGTCAGTGCTGGCTGCAACTTTGCCACTAGCCCTAGCAAAGTGACCTCAGCTAAGCCACATTGCCCCGTGAGGCTCAGAAGAGGGAGAAGCAGGGTGGGGGCAGGTGGAAGGTCCCAAGGAGGGGGAGATCCTCACCAGGAGGAAGAAAGGGGAGTGGAAGTCCATACTTCCAGCGCAAAGGGGTGGTCCGAGGCGAGGCCTGGGATGGGGCTGGGTTCTGGCCCGCACAGGCCAGGGTGAGCAGGTGCAGGGGGATCCTTCCGGCTGAGGGTCCCAGGCGGCAGAGTCAGGGGTCAAAGGGCAGGAGAGCTCCAAGCTTCCTGGAGGTGGGAGACCCAGGGAAGGAGGCCCGGGGCGGGGCGGCGCTGGAGGGGGCAGGGAATGAAGATCCGGAGCCCGGACCAGGCGCTACTAACGGGGTGGGCGGACGTCGCCCAAGACTGTGTCCCTGGGCACCCCAGGGGTCAGAGGTCGCGGGCTTCGTGGAAGGTCTCTAATCAGTGGGGCCAGGTCTAGGCCTCCACGTGAGAGGGGATGCGGCGTCCCCGGGGTCAGGGGTCGCGACCGGAGGTCGCAGACTCGGGGGTTGGGGGCGCGGTCACCTTGAGCAATACGAAGAACTCGAAGAGACGGCGGAAGGCGGGCGGGAAGAGCCGCGAGTAGGTGACAGCCATCTTGAAGAAGAGCGCGTGGAAGAGCCGGTCGCGCACGTTGATGAGGGGGTTGGGGTTCAGGTTGGGGGTGCGAGGCCCGCGCGCGGGGGCCGGGCCACCGCCGCCGCCGTTGGGCCCGGGCCCCGGGGCCGCGGGCGCCGCGTGCTCCGACATGCCGCCCACCGGCGCGCCCTAGCAGCCCGCGGGTCCCCGAGGGCGCCTCCCGGCCGTCATCAGCTGTCCTCGCCGCCGCCGCCGCCGCCGCGCTCCTCACGGACGCCCGGCCGCCGCCGCCATCTTCCGCCTCCTCGTCCGGCCGCAGCCCAGCTGACGCCAGCGAGCTGCAGCGCAGGGCAGGAGTGGGCCCCCTGCACCCGCGGGGCACGCTGGGATGCCGGCGGCCGCCCGCGGAGGCCTCGCCTCGGCGCACCGCGGGGCAGGGGGCGGGGCTATGTCTGGAGTCTTTTGCATATTGCCGCCCCACAAGCCTCCGCGGCTACGAGGCTGCGCTTGGGCGGTAAAATTAAGTCAGGATCTAAGATTTTACATCTCAAAGACACTCAAAGTAAATGTGATCATAAGAGATCATCTGTTCCATCAGAGTAAGTACATACTTACTCTGAATATTAAACGGCAAGTTGATCTAACCGAAAAGTAATTGCAATAGAGGGCTTTAAATACCCCTGTGAGGAAAATAACGTCTGTGCTCGCTTCGGCAGCACATATACTAAAATTGAGAACGATACAGAGAAGATTAGCATGGCCCCTGCGCAAGGATGACACGCAAATTCGTGAAGCGTTCCATATTTTTTCGGTGCCCTGTGTATTTTCTTTTCCCCGCCATGACCTCACAGCGCCCTTGACGTCATACACTCTCATTGCGCATCTCCCCCTTCCCGGTACCGCGAGAAGGCCTGTGATTTGACGTACTTCCGGCACACCCCGCTTCCTGCTGCTGTAGCCTCGGCGATACCGTGCAGGGCAGGGGCGTTTATTGAGTGCTTGCTGCATACACAAGAGGAAAGTACGGTTTTGGGGAACTATGGATTTTCCAGCAGTTTTCTTCGTTTTTCTCCCGTGACTAGGCCCGCGAAGGCGCGACCTTGACTCCCCAGACCCCTTCTCTTCGGGGTGGACCCTGGCTTCCGTCTGCCACGTGCCACCTGCGCGTCCTTGGCCCGCCCTGGGGTGGCGAGGTGGACAGGACTCAGCAAGCCAATGCCCGGCCACAAATCGTGTGCACCTGGCCCCGGAGTAGTGCCCTAACCCTAACCCTCGGGGAGGCGTCCCTAGGGCCGACCCCCACCCCGCCCTGCCGCCTCCCCCAGACCCTGCACACGCAGCCTTGGCAGTGTCCCGGCCTGGGTTGGCACCTGTGCATCGCAGGTCGCCTCCCCTTTAGGCATTCTTGAAAACACCTTGTTCACTGAGCGCCTGCTGTATGTCAGGTCCTTCTGCCCCACACTCCAAAGCGAGGCAAGGACTGGCGACAGTGGGAAGCCCTGGGGGCAGGCGGAGGAGGAGACACACTCTGCGTGGGGCGAGGATGCTGGAGCAGCTGCCCCGGGGTGGACACTTACAGTGTTGGGAGCAATGAGCTCACAGCCCTAGGGCTCTGTGTGGGCGTTGGTGACACAGCGGGGGTCACTGCAAGCAGGTCCTGGCCTTCAGGGAGTTCCGGGTCCTCAGGGAGACAGGCCGCCGGCCCAGGGGATGTCCTCCACTGCAGGTGTTGAGGACCGCAGACTGGGCCTCCCAGAAAGAGGAGACCTGGTGGGGGTGTCTATTCTGAATTGGACTGGGGGGTCAGGGAGGGCAGTGACATTTCAGCTGTAACCTGGAAGTTGGGAGGGCCCCCCAGACCCTGCTACCAGGTTTCATAATCCACCTGAGTCACTGTCTTCCTGCTGCAGAGCGCCCGCCCTTCGCTGCTGTAGCCTCGGCTTACAGCACTTAATAAATGCACACTCTGGAAATTACTATGGAAGCCACCCACCACCGGCCCCCTACCCACCCTTCAGGTCAGCTATTGCACAGAGAACAAAATTAGAGGCCAGGCCATGTCGCCCTGAGCAAGGGGCAAACCTGGCCTCACGGTAGGGGAGCTTTGGGGGCCTCTGCCCAAAGGCAGAGGGGAGCCCCTGGCTCTTCCTGGGAAGGCCAACCAAGTCTCTGTCCAGCGAGGTCCAATGTTAGCCACAGGAGGACCCTGGGCACGCGAAATGTGGCCAGTGCCACTAAGGAACAGAATTTTAAACTTAACTCTTTTTAAAATTAATTTATGTTGAAATAGCCATATGTGGCCAGCGGCTGCTATTTCGGGCAGCTCAGCCCTGCAGCTCCCTCCCACGGAATGGAGACATGGGGCCCACAGGAGCAAGTTAAACCACAACCCCAGAATGTGTGGCCAGCTGCAGGACAACTGCCTGGCCTGCTCAGAAAGTGCCCCTCCTGGGACTGGCAGGGACAGTTCCAAGTCTAAACCAAAAGGGAAGAGCGACGGAGGGAGAATGGCCGAACACAACGCCTGAGCTTTTGGACACAGTCGGGGACGCTGGCAGGTGGGCTGGACATGGAAGGATGCTGCGGTGTCATCTTGTCTGGGATGAGGAGCCCGCGACGGGCAGGTTGAGAATTACACGAGGGCTACGGGAGCCTCCCCAAGAAGGTGACCCTCCAGCAGGGGTGGGAAGGAGGACGTGAACAAGCCAGGTGGGAGGGTTTTCCAGGCAGACGGACAGCCAGGGGAAAGGCCCTGTCGCCGCCTGGGTCTAACCGTTTGAGGAACAGTGAGGAGGTCTGTGTGCCGGAAGCAGAGGGTGCCAGGGAGAACATGGGCTGACATAATGCCAGAGCTGGGGATGAGCGCAGGTCACACAGGGCCTGGGGGACATCTTTGTTGAGGGATTAACGGGGAGCCCTGGGCAGACTGGGAACACAGGAGTTTCCTGCACCAGCTCTGGAGTTCAACGCTGCCTCGAGTGGAGATTTTATTGTCATTATCGTCTTTTTTTTGAGACAGGGTCTGGCTCTGTCACCCAGGCTAGAGTGCAGTGGCATCATCACAGCTCACTGCAGCCTCCAACTCCTGGGCTCATGAGATCCTCCTGCCTCAGACTCCCGAGTAGCTGGGACTACAGGTGTGTGCCACCGCGCCTGGCTAATTTTTTCTATTTTTATTAGAGACAGGGTCTCCCTCTTGCTCAAGGTGGTCTGAGTTTTGCTCCGGCCTCGGCCTCCCAAAGCACTGGGATTACAGGTGTGAGCCACTGCACCTGGCCATTTTTGGTTTTTATTGCTATTCCTGTTTTGCTGTCCACATGTTGTGCGTGTTCCCCCCACAGGTGTCCTCCAGGAGACGCATCAGGAGCAAGCCGGGTTGATGTGAGCAGAATGGTGGAGAACAAAGAGAGCGTCTGAAGCCTGCAAGGGGGTGCCCAAAGCCCCCACTAGGGACCCAGCCTAGGAGCTGCCCTGACCCTGGGGACCCACTCAGAACCCAGACACTACAAGGACGGGATGGAGCAGGAGGTGGTTGCAGTGAAGGGGCCACCTGCCCCAGGGCCTTTGCCACACCTGCAACTCCCTATGCTCTGCCACCAAGACTCCCCGGCTGGGCCTCCCCGCCCAGCACCCAAAGCCCTGCCCAGTGCAGTGACACCCCACAGCATCTGCACTCGGCGCCCTCAAACCCTGCATCCTGCCACAGCCGCCTAAGTCTCCCCAGGGGTGCGTCCTGGATAAACCGGTGAGTGTCCGGGGAGGGGCAGCTGCAGAGGCCCAGACCTCCCTTTGGAGAGAAAGCCGAGGAGTCCTCAGCACCTTGCCAGATCCCCGCAGCTGATGCCAAATTCCGAAGATTCTGACATCTATTGACTCAACAAGCCCTTATCTCTACGCTGGCGCCCTCCGAGCACTTCACAAATCTGAGTCCGTTTCATGTGGACAAGAGCCCCGGGAGTGGGAGCTTATCAGCCCCATGTTACAGACGAGGACTTAGGCACAGAGAGGTGGAGGAATTGCGTAAGGTCACACAGCCATATGGGGAGCTGAGATTCAAACCCAAGTTCTAAGGTGGGACGTTGGGAGTGTTGAGGTCAGTCCATAAATTTGAGTTTCTTGGGTTTCTAGAATTATATTATTCTGAGGTTCCGCAGGATTTCCAATTCTGGGATGTCTGAGTCTTGATCTCTTGGGCTCTGGGATACTGAGCATTGAGATCAGGGGTCGGTAAACTTTTTCTGTAAAAAGCCAGTCTATATTTCCAGCTTCGTTGACAATGACTCGACTGTGGCACTGTAGGGAAAAAGCGTAAATGACACGTAAATGAACGGGCATCGTGACAAAACCTTTGTCTATGTGACTGTCGGTGGAATGTTATATAATTTCCACATGTCATGGAATATTTTTCCTTTTTTTATTTTTTTCATTTTAACCACTTAAAAAACGCGAAACCCATTCTTAGCTCCCGGGCCTTACAAAAATAGGCAGTGGCTGGATTTGGCCATGGGTCAAGAACACAGCTGTGCCCGGCCTGTGGGTGAATAGGTCCTGGAGAAACGATATTGAAATAGAAAGAAAGAAAAAAGAAAAGAACACAGCTATCCAACAGGAACAGAAGGCAAGCTACCTATATAATTTTTTAAGTTTTCCTGGCAGCCACATTAAAAGAACTAAAAGAAAACAAGGTGACATTCACTTTAATACTGTATTTTATGGAACTCAATATAGTCAAGCAACTTCCATTTCAACACGTATTAATATGGAAAATTATGAATGAGCTATTTTACAGATTTTTGGGTACCGAGTCTCTGGAATCAGGTGTGTGTCTCCCACTCCCAAAGCATCTCAACCTCGGTGCTAACCCGAAACACTCACCTGTACAGCGTTTGGACTTCACAAAGGTCACACTGAAAAGGAACATCCACACGTAACCAAACTGTTTCAAATATGCATGAAAGTTTTCCAAAACCTGAATCCGGTGTCAGTTTTAAATTTATCATTGAAATTAACTGGAATTAAAGACAATGGAGTAGTTGCTTCCCTGGTGGCACCAGCCACACTTCAGACCCCTGGGCTGTGTGTCCGGTGGTGGGCGGGTTCTTCTTGAGTTTGGAGGTCCCCAGGGTCCTGGTCTGCTGTGTCTGTGGTTCAGCTCCTGTCTGACCCTCGGAGGCCCCCAGCCAGCTCCCCCTCAGACCCCGTAAGACACTATGGGGGACCCAGTGCCCAGGAGATGGCCTCACATGCAACCTCCCTGTCCCAGAGACCCCCAGCTCAGGACAGTGTCCCCTGAGGGTTGCTGGGGGCCCCACTGGGCCACCACATGGTGAGGCGACCCAGGGACATGGCGCCCACATCCACCAACCCCCACAGGCTGGAGGGGGCGCCCGAGGGACTGCACCAGCCACATTCCAGCCGCCACCGGCCTCCAGCGCCCCAGGTGCCCGCGCACCTGCGGGACCTACAGAGAATCCACCCAAACCACCCGCACCCCACCGAGCCCCGCGGCTCTCCGCCCAGACACCCCTAAACCACGCTGTTCCCACGCTCAGGGCCAGACTGTCTCATTGTCACTGTTCACTGGTCCCCATTCCAGAGACGATGAAACCGACCTGGAGGGGAAAGGGTTTACCCAAAACCACCGGGAGGACTTGAACCCTGAAGAAAGGAGCCTTCAGATAGATGGAAGGGGAGAATGTCAGGCAGAGAAGAAACAGACATCCGGGCAGTAGGGCATCCGGGAGGAATGTGCCCCAGGGAAGGGACAGGGGTGAGTCATCTGCGAGCCCTCGCAGAGCCCAGCCAGCCACTTGTCCAATGTGTCAAACTCCAACTCACGCTTCAAAACCCCTTTGCCCCCATCCGCTTTTACATGCAGCTTTCTTGGAGCCCCTAGTTCCTCTAGCCCCAAGCCCCTCCTTCTGCCCTGCACCTATTTACATGGGGAAGGGGAGGGGGTCTGTGCCTGGCTCTGTCTTCCCAGGCGTGGGCAGGAGCTGGCATCTCCTAGCACCAGACTGTCCCAGAAGACATGGCAAGGAGCTTTTGATGATTAAACGTGCATGCATGAACAAATAAGTGAGTGAATTACTGGATAAATGAATCCACTTATCTGGCTATTCACTTATTAATTTATTGATTTATCTGTAAGGAGTTCACCATTCCCTTTTGGACTGGTGAACTTCTACCCACCCATCAAAGCCCCAGCTCCAGTGGCAGATACCGCCTATGGAGTGTCAACTGTGTGCCCAGCCTGGTGTGCTTGGCAGCCTCAGCCCTGACCCTGGGGCATCTCCTGACCTCATTTCTCTGCTGTTTCACCGCTTCCCCACCTCTCTGATTCTCCAGTGGCCCTCAGCCCCCAGTTCAAAGCCCTTTCTCATACGCTGCCCCATTCCCCAACTGCTCTGATCTCTACAAGCTTTCAACCTCTGACAGTCAGTCCTCCAGGCCTTTGTACCTTTTGTTCTACCAGGAACACCATTCGCTTTTGGACTGGTGAACTCCTACCCAGCCATTAAAGCCCCAGCTCCAATGGCCCCTTTCCTCTGAGGAGCCTGCCCTTGTCCACCCCCAGCTATCAGAGTTCCTGAGAGGGGACTAGACTGGGACGCACCTGTAAGTGGCTGACGGGGGCTCTCATTCGTGCCCCAAAGGGACTCCAGGGCCCACCCCTCAATTCCCCCTCTCCCACCACCGTGCAGAAGGATACACGGAGACCCAGAAAGTGTGACAGAGCCGCCTAGCAGCTCCCAGCAGGGAGAGGGCAGGGATGCTTTGTCTTGGCAGTCCAGAGCCCCTGCCCCTCCCTGCCTCAGTTTCCCGTTGTTTCAAAGAGTTCCAGGAGCCCCTCCCAGCCGCTGGGGATGGGGGTCCGGGGGCGACCGAGGGGGATCAGGAAGTGTGCGACCGCAGGAATTCGGCGCTTCCAGGCCTTATAAGGACATTAGCGCTCCGGGCCAATCGGCGGCGGGGGGCGGGGCTCCCCAGCCGGGGCCCGCGGTCCCCGCCCGCGTCCGCCCCGTCCCGGCCCGCGCGCCCCGCCGCTCCCGCCAGCCATGAGCTCCACGCAGTTCAACAAGGGGCCCTCGTACGGGCTTTCGGCCGAGGTCAAGAACCGGGTGAGTGGGGGGCGCGCCCCGGGGCCCCGCGGTCGCAGCCGTCGCGCGCTCGGTGCAGGCGACAAGGGTGGGCGCCCCGCCGGGCTCCCCCACGACGAGCACGCAGTGCGTTCACACCTGGGACAAGGGTCACCTCTCCCTGGCTTCTGGGTGGTCTGGGGGGCGCTCCCTGGGGCACCCCAAGTCTGGGGAGCAGTGAGCCCTGACATCTGAGGGGAGCGACCCGCCCATCTCCCCAGCATCTAGGGGCAGCTGTACCTAACCTTCTCCCCCAGCCGTGCCCCCAGACTGCCCACCGCCCGGGCCTGGGCCCCTTGAAGGCTTCAAGGCCTAAGAATGCCTTGGGGGGCCTGCGAGACCCTGTAGCCCCTGCTCCTCTCCTGGCCACACTTCTCCTTTTTTGGCCACTTAAGATTCAGGAGGGGAAGGGGGGCCCCGGGTGGTTTTTTGAGAAGGGTGTGGGCCCCCCCACGGGAATTTCTCGGCCTCTCTTACACCTGAGGGGGGCTCCACTTAGGCAGTTAGTTCCCTTCTGCATTCTCCTCCTCCCTAGCTGATAAATTTAAAGGGACACCAAGGGGGTTCCCTGAAGGTGGCCCTAAAAATGGGTTTTGTAACCTGGAAGCATGAAATGGGACCAGGAGGAGACACTTTAAGAAACCACTTATGATTCTGGCTCAGAGAGGGGCAGACACTTCTGAAGGGTCACACAGCAGAGGCCGGGGCATCCTGGGGAGAGGAGGTCCACGGCCTGACACGCTAGGGCCCTTCCAGCTGGAGGGGGTGTCATCCTGCCCATGCCCCCCACACACCCACCAGGCACCTGGGAATGTGGCCTCACCACCAGCTCCTGCCGGGATGTCTGCCCGGGCACCAGCCCTGCCAGCCCCTGCTAGGCACCTGCCCCTGGTGGGCCTACAGATGGGGTGGGGGAAAATGTCTGCCTCGCCCCTGTGAGCTCCCGGGAGCCATCCCGTCTGACAAGCCCTTTGGAAAAAGGGAAACCCGCGGCTTGGGGGAGCCAGGGTCCCCCAGTGAGCCCAGAGACTCTGGACTCCCCGCTAAACCTGCTGCCCCACTCTGGAAGTTGGCCCCACCTGTAACCGCACAGAGGCACTTTAGGGGTCCTGCTATGCGTGTGTGGCTCAGAGATGGTGTTGCAGCTGCCCAGAACTGCACAGCCTGCAAGTGGCAGAGCCGAGACTAGAACCTGGACCAGTGGGGTCCAGTGCCTGTGGCTCCTGGCTCCCCTGGGAAGTCTGGCCACCCCCACACCTGGAGCAGCGGAAGTGGGAGAGGGCAGGGCTCCACGAGGGTGGGGCAGCTTCCGGAGACGAGACGAGGTGGGTGGGTGGGCAGGCAGGCTGCCACCTGCCCTGGCGGGGCTGAGGCGAGAGGCCCGAGGGACAGCCCAGCATGCTCCCTGTGGCCCAGCCTCAGTTCTCCCGTCTGGCCAGCTTGCCAGGGCCGCTAAAGGGTCACACCCCAATCGGAAACCGGCTTCCTGTGGCTTCTACCCACGCCCTCACCTGTGTAACCAACTGCCTAAGACGAGGGAGACCCGGAGACCTCCCTTCTCCTCTGCTCCATGCCTCGGTTTACCCCTGGCTGGACGGCACTGGGACGGGCTTATGTCCGGCGTGCCTCTCCGAGATTCCGAGGCCCTGTGATCCCCACTGGGGGTCAGGACCCGCTGGGAGCAGCTGGTCCTGATTTCACAGGGGAGGCAGCGCGCATTCCTGGCGGTCTGTGGTGTGCAGGAATGTGCTGAGGGCCGGCTGCGCAGCACTGTGGGGGGGGGGAAGCTGCCGGCCGCCAGGAGCCTCTGCCCCGGATGCTGGCCTCCCCGCCCCAGGAGCCGGTAGGGACAGGGCCCAGCTGGGCACGGCAGGGCTCTCGGCATGCCTTTCTCATTCCTCAGGATGGACAAAGCACCATCTGGGCAGGGCTGCCCCTCCCCCCAGAGGCCGTGGGAACTAGGGACAGGAGAGCAGGCGCCTTTGTCTCCTCTGTGCTGTGGGGTTCCCAGGCGGGAGCCAGGAAGTGAGGGCGCAGCTCCGGAGACCCTAACCCAAGGGAAATGGGGAAACTGAGGCTGACAGATGTGCAGGGAGGTGGGCGCAGAACTGGGGGCAGGGTCAGGTCTGCTCCTGGGTCCTGCTGCCCCCCTGGGGAAAGGCACCCTTGCTCATGGCACAGAGGAGAGCAGGGAGCTCTTCAGCAGAAACGCCCAGAGCTGCAGTCTGGTTGTGGATGGGAAGCAAGGGGGGATCCAGGAGCTGACCCGGGCTGACTCCATCTCCCCGAATCTCTCCTGGGTCTCCCTGGGCCCAGCCATTCCCACTTCCCTGGCCTTCGATGCTCTGAGACGCTACAGTGGATAACAGGCAGGTGTGTGCTCCTGGGCAGTGCTGGGTACTGATCTCACAGAGGACCTTGAGTATTTTCATACAGCTACCCGGCGACCACAGAGACAGCACCGAGCAGGATGTAGGGGACTTGGACTTTAAGCAGGGAGATACATCATGTAACGGGAGGCGGAAGGCTAGAAGAAAAAGTCAGGTCAGAGAGACAGGGATATGAGGAGGTGCATCGTAGCCAGGGTGGTCAGGGAAGTCCTCCCCAAGGAGGTGACCTTCGATCTGTGGCTGGACTAAAGGGAGGGACAGAGCCAGGCAAACATCTGAGGCCACAGTGACAGTACAGTATGTGCAAAGGCCCTGGGGCAGGAACTAGCCTGGCAGGTTTGAGACACAGAAATGTTTGGCAGTTCCTCAGTAAGTTAGATACAGAATTTCCACATGGCCCAGCAATTCCTCTGCTGGGTACACACCCAGGAGAATTGAAAGCAGGTGTTCAACAAAACTTGCACACCCGTGTTTGCCGCAGCAATGTTCACAACAGTTAGAAGGTGGAAACAACCTAAGTGTCCATCGAGGATTGGTGGATAAACACAATATGGTCCATTCATGCAATGTATACAGTGGAATATTACTCAGCCATGAAAAGGGATGAGGCTCTGACACAGACGGTGTACGGCATGCGGCGGCATCTCTACGACCCCAATGTGGGTGGCCCTTGAGGACATCATGCTCAGTGAGAGAAGCCAGACACAGAAGGACACAAAGTGTGAGACTCTGTTTATATGAAGTGTCCAGATCCACGGAGACAGGATGTGGATTCATAGTCACCAGGGGCTGTAGACAGGATGGGATGTCCCTGCTGGTGGGAAAAGGGAGGGTGGGCTTGGATAGGGTGGGGACCTCCAGGCTCCTCTGTGACTTCTTGCCTTGGAATCACTGGCCCCACCCCATCAGGAGCTTCGGGGGCTTTCTCTGGGTGTCCCCTCACCCCAGCTCAGCCCTGTGCCCTTTGCCTTGCCAGCTCCTGTCCAAATATGACCCTCAGAAGGAGGCTGAACTCCGCAGCTGGATCGAGGGTCTCACTGGCCTCCCTATCGGCCCTGACTTCCAGAAGGGTCTGAAGGATGGGATTATCTTATGCACGTGAGTACACACACAGACACGCGTTTTATCACCCCGACTGGTTGCGCTCTACACACTGTTGGAAGCACCACTTTTCACTTGCAGAATCTTGGATCTTTCTTTTTCTTGTCTTATTGCTTTGTCAAGGGTCTCTAACAGGGAGCATCTTTACCTTACGCCTTCCCTTTTGTGGGAGAATAAAGTTTCTGGAGGCCTTTCCTTACTGCATCCTATTCAACCATCCTTCAAACATTCCCCGGTTTTGCCTGTTAAACATTTTAATGGAAACTCCCGGGTTCGCTCTCCAAAATCAGTGGTTCCGGGTTATACTCCCAACACTGGCTGTTGTCGGTGTTTGGCAGCTTTGCTTGTTTGACGGGTGAAAATTGCTTTAGAAGAGGGGAGGCTGAGGCTCAGGGAGAGGTTTGCCCAGGAGAGCGTGAGCGTGGCTGAGATTAGGACCCTGGTCTTTGGGGTTCCTCTGTGCTAACAGAGGTTCCTGTTCCCTCCCCCGCAGGCTCATGAACAAGCTGCAGCCAGGCTCAGTCCCCAAGATCAACCGCTCCATGCAGAATTGGCACCAGGTGAGGGACTGGCGGGGTGGAGTTAGGACCCCACCTGGCAGATGGGTTGACTGAGGTCTACTCACCATCCCTCTCCTGCCCCTTCCCAGCTAGAAAACCTCTCCAACTTCATCAAAGCCATGGTCAGCTACGGCATGAACCCCGTGGACCTGTTTGAGGCCAATGACCTGTTTGAGAGTGGGAACATGACGCAGGTGCAGGTGTCTCTTCTGGCCCTGGCGGGGAAGGTGAGGCCCAGAGATGGGCAGCAACCTGCCCGGAGTCACACAGCAGGCAAGATGGCTGCAGATGTGTCCACGTTCTTCATGGGTTGGAACAGTGAATCAGGCAGAAGGAAAAGGGACTGGGTTGGAGTGTCACAGGAACAGGGAGGAGGTTTTCATGTTGGGGAATTGTGTTCCAAATGGGGTTTTCAAAAACCCCCCCTGGGGCTGCCATGTCGGGAGTACAGGCTAGAGGGGCGCTGGGGGCCGGTGTCCAGGTGAGAGGAGGACCAGGGTGGCCGGAGGGCTGGATAGAAGGAGGTGGTGGAAGAGGAGAGGGGGACAGGGGAGGACACCCCCAGAATACTTGTTCTGAGCCCCAGAAGGTTGCATCTGCTGTTGCCTAAGGTGGGGGTGGCCGGGAGCTCCATCATGGGTGCACAGAGTCCCCTGGCCTGGCCTTGGGGTCCCCGGCTGCCCATCTCTGATCCTCCTGCTTTCTGCCCCTGCCAGGCCAAGACCAAGGGGCTGCAGAGCGGCGTGGACATCGGCGTCAAGTACTCGGAGAAGCAGGAGCGGAACTTCGATGACGCCACCATGAAGGCAGGCCAGTGCATCATCGGGCTGCAGGTGCGGGTGGACCCTGGGGCCCCCAGAGGGGAGGGCAGGGGGCTCCCGTGTTACCCACCCCCTGGAGCCCTGAGACCCCCTCAAGGCTGGGGGAGGGGCTGAAGGCCAGTGGGGGCCAGGGCCTGACCTCTCCTGCCCGCCTCCCTGCAGATGGGCACCAACAAATGTGCCAGCCAGTCGGGCATGACGGCGTACGGCACGCGGCGGCATCTCTACGACCCCAAGAACCATATCCTGCCACCCATGGACCACTCAACCATCAGCCTGCAGATGGGCACAAACAAATGTGCCAGCCAGGTGGGCTTGCCCTGTCCCTCCAGCCCATCCCCGCCTGTCCTCAGCCTGTCTGCGAGAGCACCTCCTGCTGAAAACCCCACTCTGGGTTTCCCTCCTCCCTCTCTGTCTCTGCAGCCTCAGCTCTCTTTTCACTTTGCTGTGTGTCCCTGGGGAAGTCACTGCCTCACCCTGGGCCCCAGTTTCCCTCAAAGATTGCTCAAAGATCCACCCAATTCTGATGTTTTTAGATCCTGCGATTCCCAGGTTTTCTACCATATGGAACGTATCAGTGTGAATGTTCTGGAGACCTCAGACCCTTAGGAGGCCTCAGCCGCCACCAGGAGGAGCTTCCTGGCTGGCAGGGAGAGAGATGGAACCAGACATTCCTGGTTCCACATTCCTGGTTCCAGGTGGTCAGGGCTGAAACAGGGGAGAGAGTCCCTGGTAATGAAGGTTCACGCTCAGCATAGAATCAGAAAGGAGGGGGTGTCCAAGCAAAGCTTGGGGGGACCTCTGGAGTTACGTACCCTGAGTGCAAAGGCGAGGCAGAGGGAAATGGTGTGGGAATTCAGGAAAGGTCCCCTCTTCTGTCCAGCCTGACCACACTCTCTCCTCCCTCTCCAGGTGGGCATGACAGCTCCTGGGACCCGGCGGCACATCTATGACACCAAGCTAGGGACCGACAAGTGTGACAACTCCTCCATGTCCCTGCAGATGGGTTACACGCAGGGTGCCAACCAGAGCGGCCAGGTCTTTGGCCTGGGCCGGCAGATATATGATCCCAAGTACTGCCCACAAGGCCCGGCGGCCGATGGAGCCTCACCAGGTGCCGGCGACTGCTCAGGCCCTGGGGAGGCCCCGGGGTATCCCCCCTACTACCAGGAGGAGGCCGGCTACTGAGGCGCCCATGCATGCTGTCTCCCCACATCATCATCCTATCTGGGTTTTTGGGTTTTTCTGTGTTTTCGCCTTTTTTTTTTCTTTTTTAACATGTTCAGTGCTGCCAACTGAGGGTCTCTGGGCAACTGGGTGGGATCAGGTGGCAGATCCCACCTGCTTTGCAGGACTGAGCCACCAGGCTGAGGGAGAAGGGGCCTCATCCAGATGCCTGTGGGGTGGGGGTAGGGGTGGTCCCTGCTGGGGGACAGGCAGACAGTGGGCTGAGCCAGGCTGAGGTGGGCTGAACTGAGCCGAACTGAGCCATGTGGGGCAGGAGAGACCTGCACAGGGAGGGGAACTGGCCCCCAAATGGTTTCCGGTTTCAGCTCCTTCTCTTCCCTTTTGTCTACCAATCAGTTTGTGGTTTCTGTACCCACAGAAGTTTCAGGAAGTTTTAACGAAAGAAAAATATTTTTTTCCCCAAGGGAATGGGGCGGGGATGGTGGAGACGTGCTGGGAAGTGGGTCCCCTGGTAGGCAGCCAGGCCACAGTCCTAAATTATTTTAGGATCCTGAGCAACTGGATTTCCTTAGGACCCTCAGGCCAACAACCCTGAGCTGGTCCAGGAATCCCATGGGGAAACTGAGGCCCATGCATGACAATGGAATTCTGAGTGGTTAAGGCAAAGCCAGACGGACCCCTCCTCAAACTCCTGCCCCTACCCCCTGTGGAGCCTAATTAGGGTTTTTTTGTTTGTTTGTTTTGTTTTTTTGAGACAGAGTCTCACTCTCACCCGGGGTGTAGCGCAGTGGCATCATAGTAGCTCACTGCAGCCTCTAACTCCTGGGCTCAAGCCATCCTCCTGCCTCAGCCTCCCAAGCAGCTAGGACTACAGGCGCCAGCCACTGCACCTGCCCGCCTAATTTTTCTATTTTTAGTAGATGCACCTGCCTGGGCCTCCCAGCTTGCTAGGATTACAGGCTCAGCCTGAGCCTCTGCTCCTGGCCCTCGGTAGGTTTTAAAGAGCCCCCAGCTTCCTTCTCCCCTTTCTGTCCTGTGTCCCTCCTGCCAATACTGCACGGGGACCCACACCTGGGGCCCGGAACCGTGAGATAATGTGAAATACCGACTGCGGACCAAGAGCAATAAAAACCTCTGTTTTCAGGAAAAGAAGTGTCTGAGAGCTGCAGTGGAACTCAGCCTTGGTGGGGAGGGGCTGTTTTGTTTTGGCCTTTTCTGGGGCCCTGCGTGATAAGGGGGTGGGGGCAAGGAGGAGCACAGCAGCCTTGGGAGAGGGAGAAGCTGAGGCCCAACGTGAGTCTGGGTTGAAGGAGTGATTCCGGGGGGCCCGGACCATGGTTAAGGGAGGAGGCTGGGCTCCCACCGGTTAGAAAGGAAGTGGGAGTCCCCAGCTTCATCCCATACCCCGACCCAATCAGCTCTGGCTCCCCCATCAAACCTCCAGGCCTTTGCTTGTGCCTGTCTCTCAGCCTGGAGTTCTCTCCCTGGCGAACTTCTATTCATCCTCAAAGCCCCATCTCCTTCGTCCCCACACGTCTTGCTCTCCCAGCACCGTCGGAGCTATGGGTCCACACGCTCTCCTTTCATCCTCACTTTCATCCCCTGAAGTGTCCCCGGGCCCGAAGCATTAGTGGGGTTGCCATTATGACCCAAGATTCTAGTCTTAGAATGTTGGGATTCCCCTCCCCCCTCTGCCATCGCCTTGCCCGTCGTGGGGACCAAGGAATGTTTGTGGAGGGGCGAATGAACGAACGATGATTCTGGTCGAACTCCCATTCTACGGGTGGACAAACAGAGTCCCGGAGTCTGAGAGCGAGGCTTCCCCAGGGACAGCGGGAAACAGTACTGCAGGCGGCTGTGCAGTAGGAACACGGCCTGGCTCCCCAAGGACGGCCTAACCTCGTGCCCGGAGGCGGGTCCGCTGGGGACCAGCCGGGCACCGCATCACCCCACAGTGATGCAGCAAGAGGCGGGCGTTCCCTTTAAGAAACCCGGCTCCGCGCGGCCTTACTGTGATCCCGCCTCCTCCCCCGGCTCCAGCGGGGCCGGCCGGTGAGTGACGGGCACAGCAACCAATAGCAGCGGGCAGGGGCGGGGCCGGGACCGGGCGCGGCCGGGGAGCGGGGAAGCTGGAGCTTGTCCGCAGCTGAGGGGCGCCGCGCCTGCCGCAGGGCTCCTCTTAAAGGGGACGCGCTCCCTGGTCGCTGTCCGGCGGAGGGAAGGCGGCAAGAGCTGGGCGGGGTCCCGGAACGGTGAGAGGGACCCGGAGAGGGAGGAAGGCCCGAGACTCGGGAATGCAGGGGTAGGGGTTGGGAGAGAAGCGAGCTCCCGAGAATTAGGGGGTCCAGACGCTTACCCGCCCTTCCCTTCCTCCTAGTGAGTGTTGGGGTCAGCTGTGCCGAACGCTAATTCTCAAGGAGCCGGACGCCTAGGTCCTTTGGGGGGCCTTTGCCAACATACACCTGCAGCCCCTCTCCCCGTTAGCACCCCTCCAAGCCCCCCGCCCCATTTTACAAATGGGGAAACTGAGGCAGTTCCCCCATATCCTAAATCCCACCGATGTAAAGGAAAGAGTCCCGGCGTGGGGGATGGGGTCCTAGGTCCTGGTTCCGGCCTGGGTGGATGACCTTCAGCAACTTCCTGCCCCTCTGGCAGCCTCAGTTTCCCCATCTGTGCCAAGGAAAATCCAAGATCAGGAATTGCTGGTTCCAGGAGCTTCTATCCCTGCCGCTTATCCTGGGTCTTGCGGTCCTTCTGAGCGATCAGTGACACAGAGGGGTGGCCAGAGCTGGGGCCCTGCCTCCTGCGGGGCGGCCTCCTGTCTCTCTGGGAGCCCTGGCTTGCTTTCCTGGGCCTCAGTCCCTACTCCCGTAAGGGGGGGTGATGGTGTAGCACTTCCAGCCAGGCGTGTGACATGTTCGTTGCTGTTATCTCTGGGGAACAGTGAGGGGGCCAGGGATGAGGCTGTGGGGCCAGGACTTGGAAGAGGCCCCCAGGTGGGGCTCGGGGTGCAGCTTAGTGACAAGGTGTTAAGCCAAGGCTCCACCCCCCAGAGGATTAGAGGCCGGCCTTCCAGACCCCAGCCTGCAGGGAGGCTTTGGGTAGGGCTCCCATTGGCTTACTCCACCCACCTGTCTGCCTCACTCTAATCAGAGCTTCCAGGAACCCTGCACAGTGGGATAAAGGAATGAAGTTCAGGGAGGAGCAGGCAGTTGCCCTCAGCCACACAGCATGTCCTCAGCCTCTCTGTCCTGACCTCTCTGCCCTGTTCTGTGTCCAGTTCCACCATGGCCTTCTGGACACAGCTGATGTTGCTGCTCTGGAAGAACTTCACATATCGCCGGAGACAGCCGGTAATGCCAGGCCAGGGTGGGCCGGGCCGGCCGGCACCTCCCCCCATCGCGGTCCTCCACCATCTCCCGCCTGTTCTCCCCGCTAGCTCCAGCTCCTGGTCGAGTTATTGTGGCCTCTCTTTCTCTTCCTCATCCTGGTGGCGGTGCGCCACTCCCACCCCCCGTTGGAGTACCATGAATGTAAGCTCCCTTAGCGGGGAGGCGGATGGGTCAGCCCATGCACAGGGACCCCCAATATGTGGCATTGGTTGAGAGTGAGCTAACTCTCTGTCGCTGGAGGTAGGCAAGCCTTGGGGGGTGGTCAGACCGTGGGGGCTCCTCTCTCCACAGGCCACTTCCCCAACAAGCCTCTGCCGTCTGCGGGCACCGTGCCTTGGCTCCAGGGCCTCATCTGCAATGTGAACAACACCTGCTTCCTACACCCAACGCCTGGCGAGGAGGCTGGGCTCCTAAACAACTTCAACGACTCCCTGTGAGCAGAGGCAGTGGGTGCAGGCATGCAGGCTTGGGGTGTGACAGTGCCCCCTGGAACCCTGCCTCCTGCCCTCCCTCTGTCCCCAGGGTCTCCCGGCTCCTAGCTGATGCCTGCACTGTGCTGGGGGGCCCAAGTGCCCACAGGATGCTGGCTGGCCTGAGGAAGGTGATGTCCATGCTGAGGACCACGCACAGCGCAGGTGAGCAGGGCAGGGTCCCCTGGCAAGGCTGAGCTCTGAGCCTCGACTCTCCAGCTTTGAAATGGGCACAGGGAGGGGGTGGGGAGTCTCAGGCTAAGGTGGGGGGCGTGTTTAACCTTGTGCCTTTCTGCATCCATCCCCCAGCCCGGCCTCAACCGCAGGAGCAACCTTCACTGCCCACTGAGCTGCTGGCGTCGCTGCTGCAGGGGGTGAGGCAGAGCGGGGTGGCGAGGGGTGGGACCAGCCTGACTCCCTGGGATGCTGCTCACAGGAGGTCCTGGCACCGCCCCATCCCGGGCCAGCTGCCTTCCCTTCCCTTGGCCTCTGACTCCAGCCTCTAAGGTTTTGCTTGGACTGCCCATGGCACCTGTCTGTGCCCGGCCAGCCTGTGTCTGGCCTGGTAATGAAGACAGTCCGCGAGACCTTGAACGAGCCCGTGTGCCTCTCAGAGCCTCGGTTTTCCTATTTGCAAAATGGGGGCAGTGATTGTATGAGCCACTTGGGAACTGGGCAGAGTGTTTGACCCCTAGTGAGCCCTCAATCAAGGTCATTGTCACTTTTGTCCCATTCTTTCTCCCCAGGAATCCCTGGGGTCTGCACTGAGCCAAGCCCAGGAATCCCTGGGCAGCTTTGTGGAGGCAGCTGAGGACTTGGCCCAGGAGGTAAGAGGTGCCACCCATCCTGACCCCGCTAGGAAGCAATAAGGGCAGGCTGCCTGGGTGGGGTGGTGATAGGGCAGCCCAGGGCACTTCCCTTGGGCAGGTTTTCAGGGTGCTCCTGGCAGGGTGCCCTCTTGGGTTAAGGTGAAGGACTGGAGGTGGGGCCGGGTGCAGTGGTTCACACCTGTAATCCCAGCATTCTGGGAGCCCGTGGCGGGAGGATCTCTTGAGCTCAGGAGTTCTAGACCAGCCTGAGCTACAGTGAGACCCCATCTCTACTTAAAAAAATAGATAAATTAGTCTCTACTAAAAATAGAAAAATTAGCTGGGCATCCTGGTGTGTACCTGTAGTCCCAGCTACTCGAGAGGCTGAGGCAGGAGGATGGCTTGAGCCCAGGAATCTGAGGATGCACTGAGCTATGATGATACCACTGCACTTCAGTCTGGACTACAGAGCAAGACTGTCTCAAGAAAAGGGTTGCAGGTGGGATCGTGCAGAGGAGTCACTTGCGCCCTCTGGTGGCCTCTCTCTAGCTTCTGGCGCTGCCTAGCCTGGTGGAGCTTCGGACACTGCTGAGGAGACCCCAAGGGACAAGTGGCCCCCTGGAGTTACTGTCAGAAGCCCTCTGCAGTGCCAGGGGGCCCAGCAGCCTAGCAGGCCCCTCTCTCAACTGGTACGAGGCTAGTGACCTTCAGGAGTTGGTGGGACCGGAGCCAGCATCAGCCCTGCCCGACAACAGCCTGAGTGAGTGACTGACCTTCGTTTCCCAATCTGGGAAGTCGGGTTGGGGGACATGGGGGTGGGGCCTCATGGCTCCCTCACCCCAGGCCCCGCCTGCTCTGAGCTGATTGGAACCCTGGGGGACCACCCACTGTCCCGCCTGCTCTGGAGGCACGTGAAGCCACTGCTCCTGGGGAAACTGCTGTTTGCACCTGACACACCTTTCACCAGGCAGCTCATGGTAGAGGTGAAGGCGGCTGCGTTGCTGGGGTGGGGAGGGAGCTGGCCAGAGCTCACAGGACACCCTTAGTCCAGGTGGGTCAGGGCCAGGCGGGAGGGCCCTAGAAGCTGGGTTTTATAGAAGTCTGCCAGACGGCAAAGGGCCCAGCACATGCAAAGGCTCAGAGGAGGTGTACAGGGGTCCTCAGAAGACCGAGGGTCATGAGTGGCCAGGGCCTGGGTTGACCTTGCTGTCCACCTTCCTGCAGGTGAACCGGACCTTCGAGGAGCTGGCTCTGCTGAAGGACGTCCAGGAGGCCTGGGGCGTGCTGGGACCCCAGATCTTCACCTTCATGAACAGCAGTGCAAATGTGGCTGTGCTGCAGGTGAGATGGGGCCAGGATGGGGGCTCGGCTTGGGGTTGGGGCGGTCCCGTCCTGGGCAAGGATGTGGGGTCCTTGGTGACAAGGGCAGACAGGCCCGGTGGATGGGAAGGAGAACACGATGCTGACTCCCACCTTCACCTGCCACCCTCCAGAGGCTCCTGCAGGTGCAGGACAAAGGGAGGAGGCAGCCAGTCCCCGGAGGCCCGGACCGCGGGGAGGCCCTTCGATCCTTTCTGGACCCTAGCCTTGGCGGCTACAGCTGGAGGGACGCCCATGCTGATGTGGGGCGCCTGGTGGGCACGCTGGGCCATGTGATGGAGGTGAAGGGGCCGTGCACTTGGGGACCTCTGTCTGACGGGGGAGGCAGGGCCCAAGCTGCTGTTCCGTGCGGGAGGCGAACCCTGTCCCAGGGAGAGCCCGAGCATGGAGACAACTGGGCTTCCTTGAGGTCTGGGGGGAGGCAGGCCCCCGAGGTCCCGGGAGAGGAGGGGTCTGAGGGGCGGGCAGACTCCAGCGCCTCCGACTCATGCGCCCACCCCTCAGTGCGTGTCCCTGGACAAGCTGGAGGCAGCGTCCTCAGAGGCGGCTCTGGTGTCGCGGGCCCTGCAGCTGCTCGCGGAGCGCCGCTTCTGGGCGGGAGTCGTCTTCTTGGGGCCCGAGGACTCCCTGGACTCGGCAGAGAACCCAGCCCCAGGCTCAGGCCCCGGCCACGTGCGCATCAAGATCCGCATGGACATTGACGTTGTCACCAGGACCAATAAGATCAGGGACAGGTGGGGCGGGGGGGCCGGGGGGGGAGCAATGCTAGTGGGAGGGGCCTGGAGCACTCAGCCAATGGGAGACCGAGATAGCCCTGGGCCGGGCAGAGGCATGGTAGGCGGAACTCAGGGCTCCTTAGACCAATTGGAGTTCATGAGAGGCGGGGCCAAGGGCATGGGACACAGGTGCAGGGTGTGTGCGCTGGGGCCCAGAGGACGTGGAGAGCTGGGCAGAGCGCTTAATTAAGCCCTCAGAATAAAAGCAGAGCTAAGGTTGGGAGGAGCAGGGCTGGGGGAGTTTCCAGTTCTTCCCTGTGGCCGACCACCGCGCCCCTCTGACAGGTTTTGGGACCCAGGCCCGGCCGCGGACCCCCTGACCGACCTGCGCTACGTGTGGGGAGGCTTTGTGTACCTGCAGGACCTTCTGGAGCGTGCAGCCGTGCGTGTGCTCAGCGGGGCCGCCCCCCGCACCGGCCTCTACCTGCAGCAAATGCCCTACCCGTGCTACGTGGACGACGCGTGAGCCCCCTCCCCACTCCTTCCTCTAGCCGCCAGGTCCCGGGTCTTAGGGGGGGCCCCGGCTCTGCCTGGAACATTCATGCAGTCAAGGATGCGAACCGCTTGCTGGTTTAGGGGGACTACTCCGTGTGACCTGTCGCAGGAGGAGCAAGGGTCCCCGAGAGTCTGGGGTCTCCGGGCGCAGGGAGAACCTGGCCCGTGCTGACAGCTGGAACCCCAAGTCTGGACCAGGGGTCCGAGGAGGAGAGAGGCGAATCTCCGTAACTGACTGAGCCTTAAGATCCCGGGACACTAACGGTCCAGTTAGATGGGGGTCATGTGCAGGTTCTCTGGCCTCCACCCCAGCTGTCCCCCGTCCAGGTTCCTGCGTGTGCTGAGTCGGTCGCTGCCGCTCTTCCTGACGCTAGCCTGGATCTACTCGGTGGCGCTGACGGTGAAGGCAGTGGTGCGGGAGAAGGAGACTCGGCTGCGGGACACCATGCGCGCCATGGGGCTCAGCCGTGCTGTATTGTGGCTGGGCTGGTTCCTCAGCTGCCTGGGACCCTTTCTTCTCAGCGCTGCGCTGCTGGTGCTGGTGCTCAAGGTGGGTGCGCCTAGGCCTTCCCGGCTGCAGAATGGGTGCGCGGGGAGTAATCCGCAGGAGGCGTAGGTGCGCGCCTCTGGGCCAATCCAAGCGCCTGACCCTGAGTTCCCCTTGCTTTCCGCAGCTGGGGGACATCCTCCCCTACAGCCACCCGGTCGTGGTCTTTCTGTTCTTGGCGGCCTTCGCGGTGGCCACGGTGGTCCAGAGCTTCTTACTGAGTGCCTTCTTTTCCCATGCCAACCTGGCAGCGGCCTGTGGTGGCCTGGCCTACTTCGCGCTCTACCTGCCCTATGTGCTGTGCGTGGCCTGGCGGGACCGGCTGCCCGCGGGCGGCCGTGTGGCTGCGGTGAGGCTCAGGTTGGCCTGGTGAGGGACGCCCTGGGCCGCGGACACTGGCTGACCCACCCACTCCCACCCACAGAGCCTGCTGTCGCCAGTGGCTTTCGGCTTCGGCTGCGAGAGCCTGGCGCTGCTGGAGGAGCAGGGTGAGGGCGTGCAGTGGCACAACGTGGGCACTGGGCCGACGGCAGACGTCTTCAGCTTGGCCCAGGTCTCGGGCCTTCTGCTGCTGGATGCCGCGCTCTACGGCCTCGCCACCTGGTACCTGGAGGCCGTGTGCCCAGGTGGGCCGTAGTGGGAGGGGTTCCGGGCCATTTGGTACTTGGAGGCTGGTTCCCGCGTGAAGGGGTGGGGCTTCCTGGCACATGCCCGCACGGGAGGGGCGGGGCCTGGGTAGGTGGGCCGGGTTTCTTGGCCACCTCCTACCTGGATGCCTGATTCCAGGTGTGTGGTCTGAAGCCCGCAACCCTTGGTTGGGATGGGCTCAAGGATGACTGAGCCCACCTTTCTTCCCAGGCCAGTATGGGATCCCTGAACCTTGGAATTTTCCCTTTCGGAGGAGCTACTGGTGTGGGCCCTGGGCCCCCAAGGGTCCCGCCCCTTCCCCTGCCACGCAGGACCCAAAGGGTGAGGCCTGATGTGTCTTTACAGCCACTTCCCAGTTGGAGCTCCCAGTGTCCCCCAAAACAAGATTTCACAGATCCCGGTCCCCTGGACATCCCCAGCTCCCCAGGCCCTGAACACCCTGCAGTCCCCAGCCTGACAGGTCCCCGATTCCACAGACCAGCTTTAACTGACTCCCAGCTCCCGCAGACCCCCAGGGCTCCACAGCTGAGCCTGCGCTGCGCCCTCCCCTCTCCGCAGTGCTGATGGAAGAGGCGCCACCCGGCCTCAGTCCTGGAGTCTCCGTTCGCGACCTGGAAAAGCACTTTCCTGGCAACCCGCAGCCAGCCCTGCATGGGCTCAGTCTGGACTTCTACCAGGGACACATCACAGCCTTCCTGGGTCACAATGGGGCCGGCAAGACGACCACACTGTGAGGGGCTGGACCCTCCCCTCCCCTCCGCTCCCTGGGGCCTCAGCTTCCCCATCCGTTCAATGGGAAAGGCATCTGGGGGCTGGACCTGCAGTCCACTTTGGGTACACAATAGGCAGGCAATAAGTACTTTCTCTGAGCTTCAGTTTCCCTTCCCTGTAAAATGGGGAAATAACACCCCTTTGGATTAGGCATACAATAGGTGCCCTGTAAATGCTGGTGTCCCTTCTCTCGATGAAGGGGGCTGCTCTGAGACCCCTGTATCCCCAGGTCCATCCTGAGCGGTCTCTTCCCACCCAGCGGTGGCTCCGCCTTCGTCCTGGGCCATGACGTCCAGTCCAGCATGGCCGCCATCCGGCCCCACCTGGGCGTCTGCCCCCAGTACAATGTGCTTTTTGACATGTGCGTCTTGGTAGGCCTGGGGTGCATTGGTGGGAAGGGATGGGGTGCCCCTTGGGCCCCTGCCTGCCACATTGGCCACTCTACTTTGCACCCATGGCCACAGGCTGACCGTGGGTGAGCACGTCTGGTTCTACGGGCGGTTGAAGGGTCTGAGCGTGGCTGCTGTGGGCCCTGAACAGGACCGTCTCCTGCAGGACGTGGGGCTGGTCCCCAAGCAGTATGTGCAGACTCGCCACCTCTCTGGTGAGCCCACCCTCCAGGGAAGTCGCCTTCGCAGGGGAGGGAGCTGGGACTTTATCCCAAGAGTGGCAGGAAGCCAGGGGACATATCTAGGGGGCCCAGAAGCCAGGTACTGAGGTCCATTTGGGTAGGCAGTCCTGCCAAGGCTGGGCAGGTCACGCTGAGATGCTCCACCCCTGGCCCCACCCAGGTGGGATGCAGCGGAAGCTGTCTGTGGCCATCGCCTTTGTGGGGGGCTCTCGTGTTGTAATCCTGGACGAGCCCACAGCTGGTGTGGACCCTGCTTCCCGCCGCAGCATTTGGGATCTGCTGCTCAAATATCGCAAAGGTAAACGTTGGGAGTTCCCCTGGATTCTGCCTGAGGGACCAGAAAAGGTTTCTGACAAGGAGGCGCTAGGCATGGGGTTTTGAGGGATGAGTAGGAGTCTGCTACATGAGGCAGACAACTCCTGGCAAAGGCTACAGCTTTGGCAAAGACTTAATGGTCCCCATCCCCAGGTCGCACACTGATCCTCTCCACCCACCACCTGGATGAGGCTGAGCTCCTGGGAGATCGCGTGGCGGTGGTGGCAGGTGGCCGCCTGTGCTGCTGTGGTTCCCCACTCTTCCTGCGTCGTCACTTGGGCTCCGGCTACTACTTGACACTGGTGAAGGGTGTCCCATCCCTGACCACCAGTGGGAAGGTGAGAGCTGGCCTTCTGACCCCTGACCCCCGAGGCTCTGTCCAGCCCGATGGCCAAGCCAGTCGGTGCCTTGTTGCCTGCAGGGTGACACTGACTGGGAGGACACTGTGCATGCCAGGCAGGAACGGAAAACTGGCAGCACGGCTGGTGAGGGCAGGTGGGAGACCCCAAGGTAGGGGGCAGTGGGGTGGCGGTGGCTTAACTCAGGACAAAAGGGCATCAGAACCCCAGACTAGACCCCTGATCCCCAACCTTGGGCTAAGCCCAGAGACAAGCCTACCTCTGACCTCTAACCCTGGTCAATCCCTCCCTCAAATTCTTACTCCTGATCTCTGTCTCTAGGGACAGTTCCCTCATGGGTCACCCAGGTCCCTTCCCCACGGAGACTGGGGTGGGAGGGAGGGGCAGGGCGGGACCTGGGGCTCCCAGGTCTGCGAGGGCCCCTGAATCCCCCCTCTGTTCACCCAGGTGCACCCCAGCTGCTGGCCCTGGTGCAGCGCTGGGTGCCCGGGGCACGGCTGGTGGAGGAGCTGCCACACGAGCTGGTGCTGGTGCTGCCCTACGTGGGTGCCCTCGATGGAAGCTTCGCTGAGCTCTTCCGGGAGCTGGACAGACGGCTGGGGGAGCTGCAGCTTGCCAGCTACGGGATCTCGGACACCAGCCTCGAGGAGGTGTGGGGCTGGGTGGTGGTTGCAGGGCCAGGAGGAGGGCTGCCTGGAGGAAGTAGAGTTTTGAAGGATGAATAGGAGTTTATGTATCGAGAGCATTGCAGAGAGGAGGCATGGCATAGGAAGAGACCTGGAGGCTTAGAAGTCTGGGGAGGCCTGTGGGACCCATGGTGGGTGAGGGGTTGGGGGCTTTTGAGTTCCCTCCTGGGGGTGTCCAGCCTCTGAGACCCCTGCTTCATCTCCTCAGATCTTCCTGAAGGTGGTAGAGGACCACGCGGTGGACACAAAGGCAGAGGGTGCGCTGCAGCTCCATGACTGTTGACCCCTGACCTCAGTCCCCAGTTGGACCTGAACCGAGGCCAAGTCCCAATCCTTGGCCGAATCCGGCCCAGGGCATCGCCTTGGCCTCCGTCCCTGATTCCTGACACCCCCATCCATGACCCTTGACAGGGGCCCTGACCCCAGGCTGAACGCTAACCCTGACCCTAATGGCCCCACAGACGGCGGCAGTGAGCAGCATCCACGCATGCGCACTGCTGCCCCAGGCACCACAATGCGGCTCAAGATGCCGCCGGAGGAGTCGGCCCTGGATAATGGGGAGCTGGGTGAGTCCCTGCCCGCGCCGTGGCCCAGAGGCCCCTTCTCCTGTGGCACAACCACTGACCCTCCCAACCCCCACAGCTAGGTCGGTGCCGGAGACCCAGGCCCTGCAGGGCTCTGGAACAGACGCTGTAGGCCAGGTACAGGACTGGGCGCTGACCCGCCAACAGCTCTGGGCCCTGCTCCTCAAGCGCTTCCTGCTTGCCCGCCGTAGCCGCCGCGGCCTGTTTGCACAGGTGAGGGAGACTCGGCACCAGGGAGTGGTGCTTGGGAATCCCTGAGTGCCTGTTCTCCACCCTGGCCATGCATGCAGTGGCCTAATTCAACTGCTTAACCCCATGTGGTGTATCCCCAACCCCGATCACAGTGATTAAGGGCACTGAGGAGCCATGGATGGTTCTAGAGCAGGAGTAGGGATAAGTGCAAGCACATCCAGAGAGTGGATGGATGCAGCAGGTAATGGGTCGGTCCCCCAGATCGTGCTGCCTGCCCTCTTTGTGGGCCTGGCTCTGGTGTTCAGCCTCATCGTACCTCCTTTCGGGCACTATCCAGCTCTGCGGCTTAGTCCCACCATGTATGGCGCCCAGGTGTCCTTCTTCAGGTGGGTGCAGAGGAAAGGGGCTGGTGGCAGGAGGGCTGGGCACCTGTGTGCACGGCCCTGACCCCACACCTCCCCCCACACAGTGAGGACGCACCCGGGGACCCTGCACGAGCCCACCTGCTCACAGTGCTGCTGGGGGAGGCAGGACTGGAGGAGCCCCCCTTGCACAATAGCTCCCACAGGTGAGGGCCCACCTGCCCGCACCTTGCCCCTCTCTTGCCTCGGATTCCCCATCTGGGCTCTGGCCAGTGGGCCTCAGGGGGTGCCTGGAACATCCTCTGTGCCCACCTGGGGGCAGGGAGCCCCCAGAAGCTGGGTGCCCATAGCCACGCACCTTGACCCCACAGGGCCCTCGAGTG
Source organism: Avahi laniger (assembly GCA_963575035.1). NCBI lineage: Eukaryota > Metazoa > Chordata > Mammalia > Primates > Indriidae > Avahi > Avahi laniger. The sequence continues at coordinate 53,973 of CAUYSK010002217.1, forward strand.
CACAGAGCCCCTCCCCTGCCGGTTCTCGGTGCCCGAAATTCCCGCCAGCGTGGCCAAGGTCTTGGCCAGTGGAAACTGGACCCCAGAGTCTCCGTCCCCGGCTTGCCAGTGTAGCCAGCCTGGCATCCGCCGCCTGCTGCCTGATTGCCCAGCAGCCGCCGGGGGACCCCCTCCGCCCCAAGTGGTGACTAGCTCAGGGGAAGTGGTACAGAACCTGACAGGCCGGAACCTGTCCGACTTCCTGGTCAAGACCTACCCACGCCTGGTGCGCCAGGGGTGAGCTGCTGCCCTGGGGCTCAGTCTGCCGGACTGTAGCATGGGTCCTCCGCTGGGATTGGGGAGGCTGGTCTAGTCCTAGAGGAGGTGGGGTGGACATCCAGCCTGGGGGTGTTGCGAGGGCCCCCCACACCTCACCTCCCGTTGTCTGTCTCTGGGGCACCTCTCCCCATCTCTCTCTCTCCCTATCTCTCTCTCCCCCCATCCCTGTCTCTCTTGGTCTCTGCCTGTCTCTCTCGCAGCTTGAAGACTAAGAAGTGGGTGAATGAGGTCAGGTGAGGAGGACCTGGCTCGGGCTCCCCTGTCCCAGTTCCATTCCCACCCCCTGCCTGCCCAAAGGAAGCTCTCCTGGGCCCCCCATCCCTGGCCCTCAGCTGCCCCCGCCCCACCTGCCCGGTGCCACAGGTACGGAGGCTTCTCACTGGGTGGCCGAGACCCAGGCCTTCCCTCGGGACACGAGGTGGGCCGCTCGGTGGAGGAGCTGCAGGCCCTGCTGAGCCCCCCACCAGGAGGGGCCCTTGCGCGTGTCCTGAACAACCTCACAGCGTGGGCTCATGGCCTGGATGCTCAGAACAGTCTCAAGGTGGGAATTGGGGATGGCAGGCAGTCAGCTGGTCAGAGCAGGTCCAGCCTTGTCGCCTTGACCCTGTAGCCCCGATCCCCCACCCCAGGTCTGGTTCAACAACAAAGGCTGGCACTCCATGGTGGCCTTTGTCAACCGAGCCAACAACGCACTCCTACGTGCCCACCTGCCTCCAGGCCCCGCCAGCCGGGCCCACAGCATCACCACGTTCAACCACCCCTTGAATCTCACCAAGCAGCAGCTGTCTGAGGTCGCACTGTGAGTCCTTTGGCCCCACGTGCCCTCCCCTGACTCAGTCTCTGTTGTTTTGAGTGGTGGGAGCTGGATTTGAACTCTGCCACACTCACCATGTAAAGGGAACAGAAACTGCCCCTCTCCTGGCCAGGGTAACGGGACGTTATCAGGCTCAAGAGGTCACAGCCTCCCCCAGCAGCCTGCACGTCCTTGTCCCAGCAACCTTTATCCTACCAGGGACCTGTACAACCTCTCCTGCCAAACGACAGCCACCCCCATCCCTAAATGACCTGTACCACCTCCCCCACCAGTGCCCAGCCCTGTAGACCTTTGCATGTTCAGCTCCGCCCTCAACAGCCCACGCACCCTCACCCTACAACGGCCCTTGTGCCCTCACCCCCAGGATGGCCTCGTCCGTGGATGTCCTCGTCTCCATCTGTGTGGTCTTTGCCATGTCCTTCGTCCCAGCCAGCTTCACCCTTGTCCTCATCGAGGAGCGTGTCACCCAAGCCAAACACCTGCAACTCATGGGGGGTCTGCCCCCCAACCTCTACTGGCTCAGCAACTTTCTCTGGGACATGGTGCGGGGGCTTCTTGGAAGGGTGGGAGCCTAGCCGCTGCTTGCCACTGTCCCTTCTGGCCCCTTCTGGGCGAGGGCTTATCCAAGACAGCTTGGGTGAGGTCTTGGGGACTGTGGGAGACATCGTGCCCTCCTACCTAAAAAGCAGAGAGGCCAGGGTGGGTCACAGGGCTGAGGGTGGCAGTCCCTGCCTTTTTACATTGATGAGGGTAACTGTCATCTCTAATGCAGTGTAACTACTTGGTGCCAGTGTGCATCGTGGTGCTCATATTTCTGGCCTTCCAGCAGAAGGCATACGTGGCCCCTGCCAACCTGCCTGCTCTCCTGCTATTGCTACTACTGTACGGGTGAGGCCCCCAGTGCCCCAGGGCCTGTCTTACTGCTTCCACTCCTGCCAAATGCTGTTGAGGGAGACAGGACTCTATAGCAGCTTCCAAGGAGAGGATATGGAAGTCTGAGGTGACCTCATTTGGGATCTAATTCAATGCTATGCCAAGGTGACCTTAAAAGCTCATCTTTTCCTGATTCACATTAATAGAGACCTAAGGCACAGAAGATAAGAAGGGATATCTGTACTTTTCTCAGGGTTACTCAGTCTGAGTAGTTACCACAATGACTCTTATTGTCCCCTCAGCTGGTCCATCACACCACTCATGTACCCAGCCTCCTTCTTCTTCTCTGTGCCCAGCACGGCCTATGTGGTGCTCACCTGCATCAACCTCTTTATTGGCATCAATGGCAGCATGGCCACCTTCGTGCTTGAACTCTTCTCTGATCAGGTGGGGCACTGTGAGGCTGGGGCTCGGGCTGGGCTGGGGTATTGGCCTCAGACCCTGACCCACCTCCCTGTTTCTGCCATTGAGCAGAAGCTGCAGGAGGTGAGCCGGATCTTGAAACGGGTTTTCCTTATCTTCCCCCACTTCTGCCTGGGCCGAGGGCTTATTGACATGGTGCGGAATCAGGCCATGGCCGATGCCTTTGAGCGCTTGGGTGAGAACTCCCCTCTTGGGTGGGGCAGTGGCTGCAGATAGTTAGCACTCTTGGAAGTACCGACCTAGAGTTGATTATACAGGGTGGAGACAAACAGCCACCAAAGAGAAAACCAGGAGTTTTAGGTGGCCTCAAGGTTGAGCCATGTTAAAGGTACAATAAAGCAGCCATAAAAGCTAATTCTATCTTGGGTCACATCATAAGAGATCTAAGTCTGTAAATAATGGAAGTGGTAATACCTCTGTTTTCCATGCCAATTGGACTCCAATTGAGTGGCCTATCTAATTCTTGTTCCTTTCCCTTAAGAATCCTGGTGACCTGGATGGAGAGGAGGCCAGAAACGAAGCCTCCTCAAGGACCCAATCCCTCCTTTCTGTCCCCACAGGAGACAGGCAATTCCAGTCACCCCTGCGCTGGGAGGTGGTTGGCAAGAACCTCTTGGCCATGGCAGTACAGGGGCCCCTCTTCCTCATCTTCACTCTCCTGCTGCAGCACCGCAACTACCTCAGGCCACGGTCAGTGAGGACCAAGGGGAGGGTGTCAGGGGCAGAGGATCTACTTTGGGCCCACCCATGTCTGTGTCCCCAGACCCAAGCTGAGGTCACTGCCACCCTTGGGAGAAGAAGATGAGGATGTGGCCCATGAGCGGGAGCGGGTGGTCCAAGGGGCCACCCAGGGGGATGTGTTGGTACTGAAGGACTTGACCAAGGTAGGTGTGGCTGGATAGAGTGCTGGGTGGGGGCTCCCACTGGCCCATCCACCTTTCTCAGGGACCTGAACCCCTCCCAGGTATATAACGGGCAGAGGATGCCAGCTGTTGACCGCCTATGTCTGGGGATCCCCTCTGGTGAGGTGAGTCCAGGGTGGAGGCCTGGTGCAGGGGCAGTGAGAGAGTACCTGACTGCATGCCCCACTGTCATTTACTCAGCGTCTTCTGCATGCCCACCACCCTTTACTGAGTACCTACACATACCTACTGTCCTTTATTGAGCAACCATTGTGCATCTACCACTTTTTATTGAGCACCTGGGTGCCAATATTTGAGCTCCTATTTTAAGTCTACAAACCCTCATTAAGCACCTACTGCATGCTAACACTTATTGAATACCCAGTGTGCTCACCAAAGAGATATGTCAAATACCACCTGTGCTGATCAGCTTCTATCAAACACCAACAGTACTGAGCCTCTGTTGTATCCATAGCAAGCACTTGCTCACAGCTGACATTTATTAGGCACCTGCTTTGTACCAGTTCACATTCGAGCACCTACTATGTGCAAATTAATTTGTTGTGTGCCATTTATTGGTCATCTGCTAGGAGCCAGCCAGTACACATCTACAGATACACATTATGTTAGCATAAATTGAATAATTACAAAGTACCTACTGTGTGCTAGCCAACCTCTCCACCTTTGGCTGACTGTGCCGCCAGCCTGAGTATTCACTGGGTGCCACTGTTCAGTAGGTACCCACTGGGTGCCAGGAAACCTTTAGAAATCTCATGTCCTCTGTGTATGACCTTTATAGGATACCCACTGTGTGCCAGGATGTATTAAACATATCCTGTGTGCCAAAAACCCATCCCTGTTGATCGACAGCTTTATGCCTGTCCACATACACCCATATCTGCCCAGGGCTCCCCCCACCCCCACCCACAGCCCTCCGTGTAGAAACTCAGAAAGCAGAGGTGCTGGAACAGGGACTGGGGCCTCGCTGAGTGCTATTTGGGGCCTCCCTACAGTGTTTTGGGCTGCTGGGCGTGAACGGAGCAGGGAAAACGTCCACGTTTCGCATGGTGACTGGGGACATGCTGCCCAGTGGGGGAGAGGCCGTCCTGGCCGGTCACAGGTGAGGGGGCTCCGGGTGGGGACAGGGTGGGCGCTCAAGCCATTGTTCTTCTCCACCCCGCACCTTTCGGTGCATGGACTGGGCCCACTGCCCATCACCAGCGGGGTCCCTGAGACCCCTGTACCCCAACACTTGGGCCAGGCCCTGAGACACCCCTGTCCCTTACCAGAGTCGTCCTGGATGGGTACACCCTGAGACCCCTGAGTTTGCCCTCAGTATGGCCAGGAACTAGCCAGTTCTCTGAGCCCCCTGTACCCTACCCCTCAGTGTGGCCCGTGAACCGGCTGCTGCGCACCGCAGCATGGGCTACTGCCCTCAATCTGACGCTATCTTCGACCTGCTGACTGGCCGCGAGCACCTGGAGCTGTTTGCGCGTCTGCGGGGTGTCCCTGAGGCGCAGGTGGCCCAGGTGAGCCCACCCCCAACTTTCCTTAGCCACGCCCCTAAGCCCACGCTCTCTGCCTTGGCTTCCCCCCAGCCCAACACTCGCAATGGCCCGCAGACCCCTCCGGCTGCACCTTGCCCCCCTCCCCCACTCCTCCCGCCGGGACCCCGTCCACTCGCTCTGTCGCGGCTTCCAGCTGGGAGCTTCGTGCCTTCCCCGCCGCTGTCCACGGCCCACTTCTCGCTCTGGCCACCCTCAGGTTGCAGCCCTGCGCGTTTCACCTGACCCTCCACCCGCACCCTGGTGCGATCCTTGCCCTGGCCCACCCAGTCCCCACTCTGGCCCCGCCCCTGCTCACGCTGGCCCCTCCCATCCTCGCGGGCCCCGCCCCACAGACAGCAAGCTGGGGCCTGGCGCGCCTGGGCCTCCCACAGTACGCAGACCAGCCTGCGGGCACCTACAGCGGAGGGAACAAACGGAAGCTGGCAACGGCCATGGCACTGGTTGGAGACCCAGCCGTGGTCTTTCTGGTTCGTGGAGGCGGTGCCTGGGATGCAGTGGGGCCGGGGACAGAGGCGCGGCTGGGCTCATGGCAGTCCTCCCTTTCCAGGACGAGCCGACCACAGGCATGGACCCCAGTGCGCGTCGCTTCCTCTGGAACAGCCTCCTGGCGGTGGTGCGGGAGGGCCGCTCAGTGGTGCTCACTTCGCACAGGTGGGCCCCGCGCCGCATGCCCAGGGTCATGGGTCAAGAGAGACAGGTGGAGCAGGCCCCAGCAAGAGGCCGCCCAGAGACGGGGAGGTCCGGGCGAGGGTGCCAGAGCCCAGGGTGTAGGGACACAGGGAGGTGATGTCTGGCCCCAGGAACAGCGCGTCTGGGCCCAGCGCTAAACATTCAGAACAGAGGGAGCTCTGGGCCGGACAGGTGAGGGTCCCTGGCTGCCTGGCCGGGGGCAGTGCGGTGCCAGGCACAGGTGGCCTAGGCCTCACTGAGCCCTTGGCGCTGTGCCCCGACAGCATGGAGGAGTGTGAGGCGCTCTGCACGCGCCTGGCCGTCATGGTGAATGGGCGGTTCCGCTGCCTGGGCAGCGTGCAGCACCTCAAAGGCAGGTGAGTGGGACGAGGCGTCAAGGCAGGTATGGGAACAAGCAGGATGAGGGTGGAGGCCAGACGTGTGGGTCCTTGCGAGGCGAATTTGGGTCCCACTGGAGAGGTAGCCAGGATCATGGATTGTCTGGGAGAGGTGAACGAGGGTCTGGGGAGTGGATTTAGAAGGTGTAATCAGGTGTGCATGGAGGTGGAGCCAGGAGAGATGAGGGTGGGTCGATGGGTGGAGTTAGAGGAGGGCTTGGTGAGTGGGCGTGGCCTGAGCAGGACACAACCGTAGGAATGCGGGTGGGTGTGGTTAGAGGGCATGTGGGTGGGGCCATGTGTGCCAAGTGGGGTGATGGCTAGAGTAGGCACACGTGTGGGATCGGAACCAGAGAGTCTAGCAGGGTGGGTGTGGGCGGGGTTAGAGGAGAGGTCTTTGGTTCAGTGGAGGTGTGGCCAGGAGGCGAGAAGGACGGGTTCCTAGGCCGAGGTCGGTAGGTGGGGCCGAAGGGTGAAGTGAGGCGGAACCTGGGACAGGCCCCGTCCGGCAGCTCTGGCCGCTCGCTCCAGATTCGGGGCCGGCCACACGCTGACCCTGCGGGTGCCAGTGGAGCGGTCCCAGACGGCAGCGGCCTTCGTGGCGGCGGCGTTCCCTGGGGCGGAGCTGCGCGAGGTGCATGGAGGCCGCCTGCGCTTCCAGCTGCCGCCGGGAGGGCGCTGCGCCCTGGCGCGCGTCTTTGGAGAGCTGGCGGCGCACCGCGCGGAGCATGGCGTGGAGGACTTCTCTGTGAGCCAGACCACGCTGGAGGAGGTGACCGCAGCGCCCGTGTGCCATTGGGAAGGGCATATGGGGCGCAGGCCCGTGGGCTGACTGTCCCCTCTGGACCACCCACCCGCCAGGTCTTCCTGTACTTGTCCAAGGACCAGGGGAAGGACGAGGAGGACCAGAACGAGCAGAAGGGGTCAGGAATGGGGGTGGACCCTGTGCCAGGCCCACAGCGCCCCAGCCAGTTCCTGGATGACCCCAGCATGGCCGAGACCGTGCTCTGAGCCTCCCTCCGCTGCAGGGCTGGTGGGAGGCCCTGGGAGTGGCAAAGGCAGGACTCAGGCTCCCAGGGGGCCACTGCCCTGGAGGAAATAAAAATACCAGCCCGGAGCATGGTGGCGAAACGGTGTGCATGTGTGTCTATGTGCCAGGCTACATATGTATCCACACGCAGCTGTCTGCATACGTGTGTGGAAAGGGCCAGTCGCACCCCAAGTGTGCGCCTGTGGGTTTGTGGGCCCAGTGGTGATTCCTGGCGCCCAGGTGAACACTTGCAAATACCTCTGGAGAGCTCGAGGGGGTGCCAGTGGGGGCCTCCTAGAGCCTTGTCACAGTCCCTGGGCCCCTGTATGCCCACGTGGGCCTGGTGCCTAAGGGCGGTACCTGTGAGGGCCTGGCCATGAAGTGGGGGTGAGGTCAGGGCTCAGGAATGTCCTGGATAGCTTAGAGGAGCCCAGTGGCCTGGAGCAGGGGCCACCAAGCCAGGCGCCCACCCACCAGCCCTCAGCCACTGACCCTGGCGCTCGGAGCAATGAGCCGTGGGCAGAAAGTCCTCAAAGGGCTATTGAGCTGGGTTTGCGGTGGGACATGGGCCTGGAGAGTTGGATGGAGGACTGGGGGCTGTGGCCTTGGAGCCTTGTGTCTGGGAGCCCCGCCCCTTCCACCTGAGGTCAGTAGAGGGGGCTGGGGCTTTTGGATTGGGGGTAGGACTTTGGAGGGGAGGGAGAGGGCTCACACTGGGGGGTATTGGGGAGGGTGGAAGGGGACTGGGACCTGTACACACCCAGACGCCCCAGCTCTTGGGGCCCACATGGCCTCAGCACGTTAGCGCTTCTGTGCCTTCCTCCTCCTGCCCAGCACTCCCTGGCAGCATGCGTGTGTCCCAAGACCCCACCAAGTCCCTGGAATGTAGGACGGGGGAAGCTCCGCTGAGGACAGTGTTGGTGTGGGGCTGCAGGGCCAGCCACCAGACGGTGACCCCACTTCGCCCTGCCTTGCCCAGGCCCTGCTGAATCTGAGGTCTGCAGGGCGGGTGACCAGAGAAGTGGGGATGGGGGCACACCTGCAGGGAAAAGGGAGACTCTAAGGCAGGTGACTTCGGGCTGGTGTCCGTGTCCTAGGTCTGAGTGTGAGGCTCAGTGTCTTCCATGTCATCTGCGGAGCTAAGCGCATGTGAAAGTCCGCGTCCCTGCGTGTCATCGTGCACGCGTGTACGTGTACTCCCAGTCGCGACTGGGCGTGTGTCCGAGTGAGGGACAGTGTCCCCGCAGTCTGCCGCCTGGTGCCTGCTGAGGGCGCCAGTGCCAGGCAGGGGCGCCCCGTCCAGCACCCGCGTGCACGGACGCAGAGCTCCGAAAGCGGAAGCCGGGGGCGCGGCCGGGGCCGGGGGCGGGGCCTGCAGCCGCACCTTCGCGCCCACTCTGCGGAGCCGCAGGCTGAGGCCCGGAGGGGTGGGGGGCAAGTCTGCTGCGCTGCCTCGCAGAGCTTTTTCCTGCCGGGGGGAGGGCCCGCCAAGGAGGGCCGGGCCTGTCACGTGGGCCTGACAGCTGGGGAGTGGGTGGCCAGCGCTGAGACCCCGGGGCCTGCCCAACCGAAGCCGTTGCCCCTCGGGCCACCCGGAGGCGGCCCCACCATGTTCTCCAGGAAGAAGCGGGAGCTCATGAAAACCCCTTCTATCTCGAAAAAGAACCGGGCGGGAAGCCCCAGCCCTCTGCCCTTGGGGGTGAGTCAAGCCTCTGCGGGGAGCCGGGTGGGGACCAGCGACTGACACCCAGCCCAAGGTGTTTAGGGACGCCAGGTGGGGCCTGGGCTGGGCAGCACCATGCTGGGCCGGCTGGGGGCCCAGGCCAGCTACAGCCCCTACCAGGCTGGACGACAGGGGCCACAGAGGAGAGGCTGGGACCTCCGCGTTCAGCTCACGGTAGGAACGCTTTGGAGTGGCCACCACATCCCCAGGAACGGTTGTGGTGCCTGGGGAGTGGGAAGGGAGGGTCCCTGGGTGGGGCAACATTGGATCTAGGACACTGCAGGATGTGGGCTCAGGCAGTTTGGGGGCTCCCGGAACAGTTGAGAAGCAGGAGGGCTGGGACTAGCTGCTAGGTGGAAGGTTTATAAACCAGCAGACCTTGTAACAGAATCCATTGGTACCGGGGCCTGGGGGTGTCTACGAAGCTTGGAGGTGTCTGTCCACAAGGCCCCGGGGGGTCTGTGAGACTCAGGGTTCTGTAGGACCCTTAGGGTGCAGGAGTTGTCAGAGGTGTCTTCACTGGAAAGTAGGTACATCTGCTGGAGCCTGAGGGGGGCCGCGAGGGCTGTGGACCCTCTCCTGGCCCTCCTTACCCCCACCAGGAAGTGGGGTGCCCCCTCCCCCGTGCTCCCCACAGGCCACGCCCCTGGCTGTGGTTAGGGCAGGACCGTTGTTTGTGAAAGCTCTAGGGAAGGGGATGTTGGGTAACAGGTGGGGGGGATACAGCTCCAAATCTCAGCCCTGTGACCTCTGGCCTTTGACCCCTGTGGAGTCAGAGGGTGAAGGTCCTCCAGGGCCCCATTTCATTTCTGAGGAAACTGAGGCAGCATCCAAGCTGCAGTACCTCCTTTTACCACCTTGCCCCCTCCTACCCAAGGAACTGCCCAGGAAAGAAGGGGCTGATGCTGTGTTCTCTGGACCAAGCCTGGAGCCACCAGCCGCGTCCTCCAGTGTCAAGGCCACCGGCACACTGAAGCGGCCCACCAGCCTGAGCCGCCATGCCAGTGCGGCTGGCTTCCCACTGTCTGGCGCCGCCTCCTGGACGCTGGGCCGGGGCCACCGAAGCCCACTGGCAGCCGCCAGCCCAGGCGAGCTGCCTACGGAGGGCCCCTCCCCTGATGCCGTGGAGGACATCTCCCACCTGCTGGCCGACGTGGCGCGCTTTGCCGAGGGCCTTGAGAAACTCAAGGAGTGTGTGTTGCGTGATGGTGAGAGCCAGCAGGGACACTGAGGCCTGGGAGGAAGGCAGAGGTGGACACAGATCTCTCTAACCCTTAGGGGTCAAGAAAGGATGTAGGGGGGATTTGGAGAGGCTCAGAAGAGGACTGCAGGGAGGGCTGTGCAGAAGTGGCCGTGACAGCTAAGGCTCTGAGGGATGTGTAGGAGTTTGGTGTCAACTAGGAAAGGCAGAGGAACGTACTGTGTGCGGGCTGAGAAACACAGAAATCGAGAATGTGTTGGGGGGGCCGTGGCGTGGGCGTATGAGGTGTGTGAGGGTGAAGGCGTCCTGAGGGCCTTGGGGAGGCACAGATGGTGTTAGAGCAGGACAGGTGGGGGCAGATCTGCATTTTGGAATGACATGGACTGGAGGTTGGCTGAGGTCCAGGTGGAGAGAGGTTCTGGAGGGACAAAAGCCTGGACGGGGACATCAAATGGCTGGAGGCGCTGGGAATGAGCCGCCTGTGGGATGGCAGTTCCGTTTTTTCCTCCACGCAGCTGCTGACAGCCCAGCTTCCTGCCAGGCTATTTTCATCTGCTTCCTGTTTGTCCCTGGCAGCCCCGGGCGGGCACCTCGTGTGCTGCCTCCAGCGCCCACCGGCTGCTCCCGGAAACCACAGTGCCAGGGTCGGGCCAGCGCCCTGGCCCGCACCCCCCCCCCAGCCACCCCTTTTACAGATGATGAGAGCAAGGCCCTGAGCCCCAGCTTACCTGGCGGGCACCCCCAGCCAGGGCTGCACCCCTGCGCCTTCCGGGTGCTAAGGAAGGCTCTGCGGCAGGGCCCGGCCCCTGCTGGGAGGAGTGGGAGCCCTTGAGGTTATCTGGTCCCAGGGGCTGGGGCCAGAGCTGGTTTCCTGGGGAAACCCTAATCTTGGTTCCTTTCCGATCCTGGCGCTTCCTTGGACGCCCCGGGGGCGGCCGGGTTGAGAGCTCTTCCCTGCGCCTCGAGGGCCCCCCCGCCCGCAGAAGCCCTGGTGAGCGAAGGGTATGGGTTCGAGTCTCGGAGCTGCCCCTGCCCCACTGTGAGATGCTGCTAGGGCCCCTTCTCTCTTTAGGCCTCGAGTGACTTGTCTGTAAAACAGCCCCACAGGGTCGCCAGACTAACCAGGTGTCCAAAGCATATTGTCATTGCTGTGGGGCCCACCCTGCAGCTTGAGGACCCCTGTGCAGGCAGCCCAGGAGGCAGCAGACACTGGGGCGCATGTGGGCAAGATGGGGTAGGTGGGGGGGGTCCCTTCGCCCCTTCCTGGAGCCTCTTCGCACCCCGGACTTGGGCTCTGGGCCTCAGTTTCCCGGCCCGCCCTCAACCCGTCACACCTGGAATCCTGCCGCCTCAGGTCGGGACTCCTGCGCTGCGTGTGGGGGGAGTCAAGGACCCCGGCCAGGGCGAACGGGACACCAGGGCGGGGTTTTCCTCAGCGGAGGCGGGGCCTCTGGACCGGCCAGAGCCGGTTTGGCCGCTAGCCGGCCACCAGAGACCCCCGAACAGGCAGTCGCCTGGTCCCACACGTTCATGGTCTCCGCGCCCCGACGGCCACGCCATGTGTATCTGCGGGACGGTGCACCCGGCGCTGGACGAGGGCCCCGTGCGCTGCGGCGCGGGGACCCGAGGTAAGGGGAGGGTGCCGGGCGCGGGGTCCTCCAGTTCCACTGGGAGCACGTGGCGCCCGGGACATTTGCGTCCCACGGGGTGGGGATGCAGCCGCTGCTGCGGGCTTGCCTTCGCCGTGCCGAGCTGGACATCTCGGGACTTCGCAGGAGTCCCACCTGCCGTCAGCTTCCGGGTGGGGAGGTACTGCAGGGACCTTGGTGGCCAAAACGCCGTGGTGGAGGGGCGGGGTGTGTGGAAGGAATGTCCCGGGAAGGGGCGTGGCCTGGAGCCCTGAAGCCCCTTCCCACCTCCGGGAGTCTCCTCGGATTCTGGCAGCAAAGATGCGCCCGGCTGCTGGAAGTCGCAGGCGTGGGACAGTGCCCGACAGAATCCTTTCCTGGTGACTCCTCCCACCTGGCATTCAGAAGGGGGTGCTAAAATGGGGTAAAGCACCTATTTTCAGAGTTTAGTTTTTTGAACATCCTCTCCGCCATCAGAGGGTCAAAGCCGTCTGTCCAGCTGGTCACCAGGTCCACTCTGGGGCTCTGTCTCTGGGCCTTCTTTTGCCTTGGCAGCATCAGCACACTCTGCTTTTTTAAAAATTGTTTTTATTTTTGGCCGTCTGAGAACATTTTAGGAGGGCATTTAAAGCCACATTCCAACAGGCAGATCTGACCATGACCCTCCTGTCCTCTAACATCTTCTATGGTTACCTATTGCCCTGGAGATAAAGCCAGGGAGGGTCCTTCTGTCTGGTGTTCTGATGCCTTCAGCGGTAATGGGGAAGCTTTGTGTCTCAGTTTCCTTGTCTACAACACGAGGACCATGACAGTACCTGTCTCCTGGGATGGCTCCCGGGAGAGAGTGAGATGACGGGGTTGCTGGGGCCCAGTGCCCAGGCAGAAAGAGAGGGAGAGGGCTGGGCAGGGCTTTGAGTTGTCCTAAGGTCTAGGGCAGGGAAGCGGCCAGGTGGGCTACATGGAGGAAGGGGCCTGGGACTGCGGCTTAATGGACAAGCGGCAGTTTCCTTTATGGAGGGACAGGAAAAGCGTGTCCTTAGCAGAAGGGACTGTCTAAGCCAAGGTCTAGCCTTCGCTGAGCTGGCCAGCAGCCCAGAGAGGGACAGTGCCCCACCTGAGGTCTCACAGTGAGCCCTGGACATCTGTCCTCGCCCACTTCTGCCTTGATTTCCCCATCTGGGGACAGGAGCTTTGAGGAAGAGGGAGGAGGTAGACAGATTTTCACCGGGACCGGGCTCCTACCCCCCTGCTCACACCAACTCTGCCCAGCAGAACTCCTCGAGACCCGCCGGCCACTGGCCCATGAGTGCCTGGGCGAGGCCCTGCGTGTAATGCGCCAGGTCATCTCCAAGTACCCGCTGCTGAACACCGTGGAAACGCTCACTGCTGCTGGCACCCTCATTGCCAAGGTCAAAGGTCAGCCAGCTGGGACAGGGCAGCAAGGACTCTCTGCCTGGGAGGGCTTCCTGGAGGAAGGGATGTTTGAAGTGGGTTTTGAAGGATGCATAGGAGTTTGATAGACACAAAGGTTCCTTGATGCTCCCCTGGGCTAAGGGCTCATCTCAGTGAGTTGCAGGGACAGCAACCTCCTTGTCCCTGTCCCTGTCCCAGCCTTCCATTATGAGAGCAACAATGAGTCAGACAAGAGGGAGTTCGAGAAGGCGCTGGAGACGATCGCAGTGTCCTTTAGCAGCACGTGAGTGAGGGAGCCTGTGGGGTGGGCATGGGGGGGAGGTAGGGACCTCTGTTCTTCTCGATGGTGACACCCCGGCTCTGCAGTGTGTCTGAGTTCCTCATGGGTGAAGTGGACAGCAGCACCCTCCTGGCAGTGCCTCCCGGGGACCCTGGCCAGGTGAGTGTCCAAGTGTTCAGGTCGAAGGGCATGGCGAGTCACCCTGCGTCCTCTGTGCACCTCAGTCTCCCTCTCTGCCCAGGTGGGCCGTCACCATCCCCTGCAGGGTGGGCCCAGCACGGGGCAGGTCTCACCTGTGCCTCCCTCCCCTGCAGTCCGTGGAGAACCTGTACGGACAGGGCAGTGAGGGTGCCGCTCCCAGCACCGAGGACTGCGATACGGGTAAGTCTCCACCGCCGGCGGGCTGGGAGGTAGAGGGCCAGGCAGGGGCTGAGTGGGCATCCCCCCAGGCTGCCTGCCCCCCGAGGAGGTGGACATGTTGCTGCAGCGATGTGAAGGAGGCGTGGACGCCGCGCTGCAGTATGCCAAGAACATGGCCAAGTACATGAAGGACCTCATAGGCTACCTGGAGAAGCGGACCACCCTGGGTGCGTGCCAGGGCAGCCCCAGTGGGGCGAGGCAGGGCAGGGCTGGGGTGGGGAGGGGCTTCTGGGTCGGTTGGAGTTGGTGAGCCTCTGCCCCGCACCTCACACCACTCCCCGGCCTGCAGAGATGGAGTTTGCCAAAGGCTTGCAGAAGATCGTGCACAACTGCAGACAAAGCGTCACGCAGGAGGTGGGGGCTGGCTGGCACCGGGCAGGGGTCCCTGGGGCCTGGGTGTGAGTCTTAGCCCCCCTGTGAGGGGCCTGAGAGCAGGGGCTGCCCCCGTACCATGGAGCCAACAGTGGGTGGGTGGCTGGGTGGCCGCAGGGGCCGAGGAAGCAGTGGGCTCGGGGTGGCGGGCCACCCCTGTCCCCATGTCTCCCTGTCTCAGTGACCAGTGCCCCACCCCGCAGCCCCACATGCCGCTCCTGTCCATCTACTCGCTGGCCCTGGAGCAGGACCTGGAGTTTGGCCACGGCATGGTGCAGGCGGTGGGCACGCTGCAGACCCAGACTTTCATGCAGGTGGGCTGCGCCCTGGATGTGGGGCTGGGCTGGGGGGAGGGCGGCACCCGGGTCCCTGCTCACAGCTGGTCTCTCCCCAGCCCCTGACCCTGCGGAGGCTTGAGCACGAGAAGCGCAGGAAGGAGATCAAAGAGGCCTGGCACCGCGCCCAGAGGAAGCTGGTAGGGCCAGTGGGCGGGGTGGGGGAGCTGGCTCAGGTGCAGTCTCCTGAGTGCACGTGTTGGGCTAGCCATGGCCCTGCAGGCTGACCCGCTCCTGGCTCAAAGACGCTCTGGCCACACCTGTAGTCCCAGCTACTCAGGAGGCTGAGGCAGGAGGATCTCTTGAACCCAGGAGTTGGAGGCTGCAGTGAGCCGTGATGACACCACAGCACTCTAGTCTGGGTGACAGAGCAAGACTCTGTCTCAAAAAATAAAAAACAAAGCAAAAACAAATACTATTGCCATGACAAGTTTGTGTCCCTATCTTAAGGACATGTGAGGATTTCTCTTGGATCGGTGCCTGAAAGGGAATGGCTGCGTCAAGGGTGTGAGCATAGGAGCTATCCTCCCAAGCCCTAGTAGTGCTTTTCCTCTTTTGTGAACTCTCAGTTCCTCTCTTTTGTGTGCCTTGGGTTGGACAGTAGTTTATTCTTATTGATTCTCCAGAGCTCTTTACATATGAGAGAACACATTTAATGATGTGAGTTACAGACTCCCCTACCCACCACTACCCCGTGTTTATTGTTTGACTCTTGATTTTACCTGTGGCCTATTTTGCCAGGTAGAAACCCGTGAGCGTTAGCAGTTGATTGTTAGTAGTCTAACACTAACGAGTTGATTGTTAGTCTTTTATGGTCTCTGAGTTTTGTGTCACTCGTTAAAAGGCCTTCCCCAGGCTGGGGTTATTTTAGAAACTCCTCCCATGGTTTCTCCTAGTACTTGTGTTGTTTCTTGTCTCTCTAAGTCTCTGATGGTGTAGGCTATGAGGGGTGGCCCTCCTCAAGGCCCCCTGTTTTTGACTACCTGCTGTTCCTGCCAACCCTGAGGGTGTCTGACTTCCTGCCTGCACGGCCTCTGTTTTCATCTGCGAGAAGGGAAGTGAAAGAGATGGTGGCTTGAGACATCAGCCCGCTCCTGCAGGGGCGTCGGGGGATGACACTGTTTGTGTGTCTGTGCCTCAGCTTCCCGGGCTGTCAGATGGGCACCCCAGATGCCCCTTCCTCACAGGGTTCCACTGCGGGGGCCATCTGGGCCGACAGGGGTGGGAAGAAGGGCAGCAGGAGGCTGGGAGACCGAGTCCTGTTGCAGGACAGGGTCAGACCTGGGCCCCTCACTCCCATGCCCACAGCAAGAGGCAGAGTCCAACCTGCGCAAGGCCAAGCAGGGCTACATCCAGCGCTGCGAGGACCACGACAAGGCCCGCTTCCTCGTGGCTAAGGCTGAGGAGGAACAGGCAGGTGCCGCACCTGGAGCGGGCAGTACGGCCTCCAAGACCCTGGACAAGCGGCGGCGGCTGGAGGAGGAAGCCAAGAACAAGGTGAGGCCGGCAGGGAGGTGGCCGCGGAGGGTCCCGAGGACGAGACTCGGGGGTGGTGTCTCTTGGGCACTGTGTGAACTTTCCCACTCCAGGCCTTTGCCCGGGCTGTGCGTCCCGCCAGGAATGCCCTGCCCACCCTTCCCTGTGCGGCTCAGCCCTGGGACGTCTGAATCGGGCCTGGCAGTGCCCCGGGGGCTGAGCCTGCCTGTGCCCTGCACCCACCCCAGGCGGAGGAGGCCATGGCCACGTATCGCACGTGCGTGGCGGATGCTAAGACACAGAAGCAGGAGCTGGAAGACACCAAGGTGACCGCGTTACGGCAGATCCAGGAGGTCATCCGGCAGAGCGACCAGACCATCAAGTCGGTGCGTGCCGGCCTCTGACCACTGGGGCCTGGCGAGGGGGCGGCTGCCGTCCCGTCTCCTGACCCTGCCACCCTCGTGTGCCGCCCATAGGCCACCATCTCCTACTACCAGATGATGCACATGCAGACGGCCCCGCTGCCCGTGCACTTCCAGATGCTGTGCGAGAGCAGCAAGCTCTACGACCCGGGCCAGCAGTACGCCTCCCACGTGCGCCAGCTGCAGCGCGGGGAGGAGCCCGACGTGCACTACGACTTTGAGCCCCACGTCTCCACCAGCACCTGGTACTGCCGCCTGCCTGCCCATCCCTGCCGTGCGTGTCCGTGCCCCGGGGAGCGGGGCTTCTCAGCTGTCATGGGGCAGGCAAGAGGACCCTCTGCGCACCACCAAGGCCCCTACTCCTCGCTGTTCCTCCCACCAGGTCCCCGGTCATGCGTGCCCGGAAGGGCAGCTTCAATGTTGGCGATACTGCAGGGGCAGACACTGCTGGCAGCCCCCCAGAGGAAGGTGGCTCCCAGGAGGGGACACTTGCTAAGGATCGCAGGGGTAAGTGTCCGGCGGGGCTCAGGGGTGGGCGCTGGCTCCCTGTGGCCCCCCCAGGCCTTTGCCAGAGATGTCTCTTTCCTCAGGTGGGCGGGGACACCAGGTGCACAAGTCGTGGCCGATCTCGATCTCAGAATCGGGCACCCTGGACCCCAGCGCCGGCTCAGGTGAGGATCCTGCCGCCCTCCCAGGCCTCAGCGGGCTCGTGCGCTGGGGGTGATGGAGGGTCCCAGATGGGCCCCGTGGCCTGGTCCTTGCTGGCTCGGGGTGTCTGACAGCCCTGTTTCCTGCTCAGGGGACTTCAAGAAGTTTGAGCGCACATCCTCCAGTGGCACCATGTCATCCAACGAGGAGCTGGTGGACCAGGAGGGCGGTGCAGGGACTTCCGCCTTTGAGCAGGGTGAGGGTCCCCTGACTGGGGTGTGGGGAGAAAGGTTTGGACATGGTCTATGGACCTGGCCCTGACCTGCCTGGGTGACACTGGCTGCCCGTCCTGCCCACAGATGACCTTAACAGCATGGCCCCTGAGCTGCCAGCCATGCCCAGTGGGCCCTTCCGCCACGTGGGGCTGTCCAAGGCTGCGCGCACCCACCGGCTCCGGAAGCTCCGCACACCTGCCAAGTGCCGGGAGTGCAACAGCTACGTTTACTTCCAGGGTGCCGAGTGTGAGGAGGTGAGTGGGGTCCCTGAGGGCTGGCACCTTTGGGGTGCCAGGCACCAGCTGGCCCCTGTGCCTTCAGGAAAGGTCTGGCCCAGAACCAGGATGGGAAGCTTTTGGGTGTGTAGGCATCTGGAAGGAATTGTAGGGGGGTGATGGGGTGGGCTCTTTCAGGCTTAGGGGGCAGGGTTGGCTCTCTCTGGAGCAAAGAGCACCCTCCCAGGGCATCTGGGGAGGAGTGTCTCAGGAGGCACAGCTAGTGCAAAGGCCCTGGGGCTGCAGCAGGAAAACCAACGGGGGGTGGGCGGAAGTGCCATGTGGGGGGCTTTTCGGGGCCTCAGGAGTGAGCACTGGTGGGTGGGGGTGAGGCCTGGGGTTCACTCCACATCCCCACAGTGCTGCCTGGCCTGCCACAAGAAGTGCCTGGAGACCCTGGCCATCCAGTGCGGCCACAAGAAGCTGCAGGGCCGCCTGCAGCTGTTCGGCCAGGACTTCAGCAGGGCAACGTGCGGCACCCCCGACGGCGTGCCCTTCCTGATCAAGAAGTGCATCTGTGAGATCGAGAGGCGGGCGCTGCGCACCAAGGTGAGGCTGGGCACTGAGGGGGGGCGTCACGGGGTCCGGGGTGGGGAGGTGGGTGTGGGCTGAGACCAACTGTCCCCCCTCCAGGGCATCTACCGGGTCAACGGGGTGAAGACGCGAGTGGAGAAGCTGTGCCAGGCCTTTGAGAATGGCAAAGAGCTGGTGGAGCTGTCGCAGGCCCCGCCCCACGACATCAGCAATGTCCTCAAGCTCTACCTGCGCCAGGTGAGACCCGCGGAGAGTGGGCAGGGCAGAGGCCCAGCCGGAGCCAGTGCCTGGAAGGGGCATGGCCAGGGCAGGAGCAGGTAACACCGGATGGGGCGGAGAAAGGCCGTCGTGGGTGGGCGGGGCTGAGGCTAGGGGCGTGGTCACGGCTGGCGCTAGGGGTGGAGCCTTGGCAGGTATGCCGGGCTGGGGCAGGCCCACCGACCCCAGCGCTAACCCCTCGTCCACAGCTGCCGGAGCCGCTCATCTCCTTCCGCCTCTACCACGAGCTGGTGGGGCTGGCCAAGGACAGCCTGAAGGCGGAGGCTGAGGCCAAGGCGGCCTCCCGGGGCCGGCAGGACGGCTCCGAGAGTGAGGCGGCTGCCGTGGCTATGGCGGGCCGGCTACGGGAGCTCCTGCGGGACCTGCCACCTGAGAACTGGGCCACGTTGCAGTACCTGCTACGGCACCTGCGCAAGTGAGAGCGGGGGCGGGGGTGGGGGCAGCAGGGGTCCCCTGGGGCTGCTCACGTTCACCCCTCACGCTCCTGGACCCCCAGAATCGTGGAAGTGGAACAGGACAACAAGATGACGCCGGGGAACCTGGGCATTGTGTTCGGGCCCACCCTACTGCGGCCTCGGCCCACCGAGGCCACCGTCTCCCTCTCCTCGCTGGTGGACTACCCCCACCAGGCCCGCATCATCGAGACCCTCATCGTCCACTACGGCCTGGTGTTCAAGGAGGAACCAGAGGAGGCACCCAAAGGCCAGGTGAGGGCGGGGTCAGGCCCAGGCCATCCGTGCAGGTGATGGTGAGGGCTGTTGGGGGCAGTGGTGGAGGTCTGTTGCACCTGCGATGGGGAAAGAACGGGTCTGGACAGGGCTCATTTTGTTTGCGAGGCGCCTTCTAAGCAAAGAACTGGCGGAGAGCCTTGGGTGGTGCAAAGGCCCTGTGGCTGCCCCTCCGCTCTCTGGTACTCATGTCAGACCTCTCTGTCCGCCACGCCATTGCTGGCTGGCTCAAGTCACCTGCCCCTGCACCTGGCTGCCAGGTTTCACTTTCACCTTCTCAGGCCTCCATTTCTAGGAATCGTGTCTGTCTCATTTCCTGAAAGCACCTTGTCTCCTTCTCCTGTCTTCAAGCCTTCCTTCTATTTCTTTATCTGTTTTCCGGCGTCTCTCCCGTGGAGGGAGGCAGCTTCCTGGGTTTCCTCCTCCGCTGCGTTGGATGAGCTCTGCAGAAGCCCAGAGTGGGTTGGGGGTCGGAGTGGCTCAGTCTCTGACAAGAGCCGACTGTTGGGGCTCGGCCTGATTATATCAGTGTCGTGGGTCACAGACTCAGCAGGAGAGGTGTCAGTGACTTTTAGGGGGTTGTTTTGTTGATTTATCCGTGGCACCTCTCTGACTTCTGTTCTGCCCTCACAGGGTGGGTCCTCTGACCCACAGGCCGAAGTGGTCGTCCAGGTGCCGTACCTGGAGGCAGGCGAGGGGCCTGCCTACCCCCTGCAGGAGGATGTGGAGGACGGGGAAGAAGGTGAGTGCCTCTGGTCACCGCTCAGCCTGTCACCTCAGCGACCCTGGGGGAGGCCAGGACGTTTTGCCAGCGTGTGCAGGTGGTGACAATATCGTGCGCACAATAGCTGGTTGGTCTACGTCTCAGTGCCCAGAAGTGGCACGTTCTGTGGACTTTGTCTGCCGTGAGGACATTTGTTGAATGTTCGTTCTTTTTCCTTTGCTCTGTTGCAAACACAAGCAAAGCAGTGCTTTTTCAGGGTCCACGCTGAGAAATGGGCGCCTCCAATGTTCAAGCGATGCCTGTGTGTTGTCTCTAGAGACACCAGGCGCCAGGCTGGGCTGAGCACGTCGCCTGTGGGCGTGTGCTTTCCGAGGGCAGGGATGGGGCTTGGTTGGGGTGGGGGCCCCAGGATTTGACTCAGGTGGGGCCTGCCTCATGGTGTCAAAGGCGGCTGACCCGGGGCCTCCCTTCTGGTCGTGGGACACCTCTCTCCTCCCCAACTCTCTTCCTCAGAATCCCGAGTTGCATCCAACGACTCGGACTCGGAGCTGGAGGAGGCCTCTGACCTGCTGTCGTCATCGGGTGCCAGCACCCTGCACCACTTCAACTTCCTGGAGAAGCAGGAGTCTGAGGCCAGCTTGGAGGAGGGTCCCCGCAGCGGCAGCGGCAGTGAGGAGCAACTGGACGCTGCGGCCAGGGAGGATGAGTTTGAAGATGAGGGCGGCCCAGCCCCGCGGCTCTCCGTGTACAACACCAACCAGTCCAACAACGTGGCACGGAGCCGGCTGCCCACCGTGAGACTCCACGGCGGGCGGATCGCGCTGGGCACCTGCGGGGAGAGGCAGCCAGAGTTCGTCTGAGCCGCCCATGGCCAGCTTCTCTCCCGCAGGCTCCAGCCCCTCTGGAGCGTCCCTGGCCCAGGGCACAGCTTGGCCACACTGTTCTGGGGTGGCTGCCACAAGCACCTGGACTTGGACAGTCCCGCCAGCACACGGTCTCCTCCCTCCAGCCCACACAGCAGGGGTGGGCAGTGCTGGGCACCTCCTCCTGGAAGCGTCCAGGAGCACGAGGGCCAGCTATGCTGCGGGGACCCTGCACACCCCCTCCATGCCCCAGAGCTGAGCTGGAGGAACTCGGCTCTCTCGTCAAGTTGCCCGGCCTTGCTGTGAGCACCCACAGGGCTGTGTGGACAGAAAAACCTGTCCCTGCTCAGCGCACCCCTCATTCCCCCAGGGCCTGGTCACCACATGGACAGCAGGCCGGGCCCTGCCCTCTCACCATCCGCTGTCTGGAGCAGATGCAGCGTCTGGGGCAGAAGGCCATTCTGGAAGCCGTGGATGGGGGTGGAGGCCGGCCTCTCGTGCAGCTTCCCAGGTCACAGGATGGCTGGGCCAGCACAGCGGCCTCGGGACGCTTTCGCTTTTTCAGCAAACCAGGCTCGGACACCTGGGGTTTAGGTACATGGTGAAGTCACTTACGGGTCACAAGTAATTCTTTGACATGCACACTTATTTTGCTTAAAATAAAATTTTCAATCTCGTCTGTTTTCTGTGGTGGCAGCAGTCTCGGAAGGGGAAGAGGCTGGAGGGGCACAGAGGGCCCCTCAGTGTCTCCTGGGGGAGACTTGCAGGGAAGAGATTCTGCTAGAGCCAAGGCAGGGTGAGCCTGGGTGGTCTTCGGACAGGCCGTGCAGATTTCTCATGTAAACTTACAGCTCAGGGCCGTCCAACAGAACTTTCCAGATGGCGGGTACATTTTCCATCCTCGAGGTCCTTCCTGTACACCAGCCCCAAGTGGCCACCAAGCACTGGAAATGTGGCCAGTGTGCTTACAGAACTGCATTTCAAAAGTTATTTTGTTTTAAGCCAGGCATGGTGGTGGCACCTGTAGTCCCAGCTACTCAGGGAGCTGAGGCAGGAGGATTGCTTGAGCCCAGGAGTTCGAGAGTGCATGATGACGCCACTGCACGCCAGCTGGGTGACAGAATGAGACCCTGTCTCTAAAAACTTAACCCAATTAAACAATAGGTGAAGGATCTACATGGACATTTCTCCAAAGATACACAAATGGCCAACAAACACTTGAAAAGATGCTCAGCATCGTCAGCCGCCAGGGAAAAGCAAACCAATGCCACAAGGAGAAACCACTTGACCTCCAGGTATAATAAAAAAGACGTACGATAATAAGCATTGGAGAGGTCGTGGAGGAACTGGGCCCCCACACCTGGCTGGGAGATGTAACCTGGTGCAGCTGCTGGGGGAGTCTGGGGGCCTCCTCCAGAGATTAAAAAGTCACCACACGACCAGCAGCTCCACTCCTGAGAAAGCAAAGCGCACGTCCACACACAGAGCTGCGCGTGAGCGTTTACAGCAGCAGGTTCACAACAGCCAAAGAGCAGAAAAACCAAAGTGTTTGCCAATGAATAAACACACGTGGCCATCCACACGCTAGAACATCACTCAACCATGAAAAGGGACGAGGCTCCAACACAGGCCACAGCGTGGAGGGACCTTGAGGACATTGTGCTCAGTGAGAGACGCCAGACACAGAAGGACACCATTTACATGAAATGTCCAGAACAGGCAGATCCACAGGGACGGGATGTGGATTTGTGGTCACCAGGGGCTGAGGGAGGGGCTTGGGTTTCCATGTGGAGCGACGGGAACGTCCTAAAACTAGATTTGAGGTTATCGTTGTAGTACATCGTAAACATACACACGCGTTGCTGAGCGAGGGGTACACACCTGCAGTCTCAGCCATTCGAGAAGCTGAGGTGGGAGGATCGCTTGAGCCCAGACTGGGCAACACGGTGACAGCGCCTCAAAAAATTAAAATTCAAAACATACACCAATTGTACAAGAATGAATCCTATATGTGAACTATATCTCAATAAAGCTGTTATGAAAAAGAAAAGAAATACCTACAACTGCTCTGAAGTAGGGTAGGCAAGGCCTTCTGAAATCAAACACTGAGGGAGAAACGTGGACAGTCTGATCCCAAACTTCTACGCAAGAAAAGCCGCAGGAACAGCCGCACACCAGAGAACTACCCCCACACCGCGTGTGCGGGAAGAGACACGAAGACGCTCACACCTGCGCGGACCCAGGAAGGGCAGAGGAGCACTGAGGTGGGAGGCCACACGGCGGGGGGAGCTGGCATTCTGGGGCAAAACAGGGCCCCTGAGAACTGAGAGGACGACCAGGAGCCCACCAAGCCGACCTTGTGTGCTCAGGGCGAGGCCACCCACTGAAAACCTAACTCGGCCTTGGTTTTTAAAACAAACACATTTATTCAAAATGTCTTTGAAGTTTGGAAACATCCAACATCCTACGGCAACTAAAAACTCCAAATGAGTTGTAATCGTGAACCCTGCTGACCTCAGAGCGCTCACGGGTGCAGCCCCACCCCCTCCACACACACAGGCCCACGACCCGGCCCTAAGCCCCCGTGGGCGAGTCCAAGGGGTGGGGGATCCACCGGCTGTCGGGGGCCCCTCAGGAGGGAAGACGAGGCGATGGGGGCTGAGAGCCTGAGAGGAAACGGCAGCTGGCAGGAGATGCAGACCCCGAGCCCCCGAGGGGGAGACAATACAGGCTGGGCAAGGACATGGGACTGTCGAGTGTCACCAGCTGCTCCCACTGCCCTCCCCGCCAGGATCTTGTCCCTCCTGGGGCCCTATCCCTCGAGGATCCACAGGAGAATCGAGCGGCCAGGCCCTGGGAAACCTGACCCTAGGAAAGGTGAACAAGGAAAGGTAAACAAGGCAGTGGCCACCTGCCTTGCGCAGTCCAGAGCAGCAGGGGTGAGGCTTGGGGAGGACCAGACTCCCCCAGAGCAGGGCAGAGCGGGGTGGGAGGATCTATCCTCAAGACGATGGTGGTTGCTGTCTGTCTGTCCATCTCTGGAGCTGGGCAAGAGAAGAGAAGGCTGTCACAGGAGCTGGGCAGACCCCGTCTGGACAGGGCAGTCCCACATCCACCCTGCTGAGGACAGCAAGACAGGCTCGGAGGGGAGAAGGCACAGGCCACGGTGCAAGAAGGTGGGACACTCACTTGTGCCTAGCAGTCATATAGGCAGGGACAGTAGCCCTGACCTCTAAGGAGGCTGGATAGCAAGGCCGCAAAGAGGAGTAATGGGGCAGCCAGCCAGGACAGCACCTCGGGGCGTGGAAAAATCCAGGAGCACCAAGAGAAGCTCTGGCCAGGCACAGACGCTGTCTTTCTAAGTCCCAGGGCCCAGGGGCCCACTGAGGAGCGTGGGCATGAAAGTGGCCCTTCTCCCCCAGCCTGAGGTCTCTGGCAGGTTTCTAAACCCTCTTCTAGAAAGCACCACCTCTCACTGCCATCTGGATGAGGGGTTCCTACTGCTAAAGTGGACAGGAGGCTGAGGGCAGGGAGGCCGTGGGTGTCAGGACCCTCACTTCCCGGCATGCAGTCTGGGTGGGGGCTGGGAGTGTCATGGGAGCACCTGGCGGCCCGGGGGGCTGCACTGGGTCTCCAGGAGTCAGAACCTCACCTAGGCCAAGGCCTCCTGAAAGCAGACAGGGAGTGTCCCAGCCGCCCCCCATCTCACCTGTTGAGCGTGGGGGCTACTGGACCAGCCGGTAAGTGATGTACCTGCCCGCCGTCTCGCTGGGCCGGATGATCTTCACCACCTGAGAAACAGAAAAGCAGGGGCTGGGGGCTGGGAAGGCTGGAGGTGGCCCCAGGTGTTTACACTCTTCCCAGGGCCCTGGTTGTAAGAGGGGGACTGGAAGTGTGGCCCGAGCACCCCTCCAGGCTGCTGGGGAGGGACAAAGCTCTCGGCCTCCAGGCGGCCAGCTCAGAGCAGCCATGGGTCCCATTCCGAGAAGGGGCTCTCACCTGGCCGCGCTTTATCCCAAAGTATCGTGCCACGGGGTCTCCTGCCTGGATCCTGGGCAGCTGGTTCTCTCGGAGTTTACTGGGAAGCATGCTCAGGGAAAATGCCCGGCTGGGCTGTCGGGGGGCAGGGTGGTTGGTGCAGGGTTGGGGGGTGATGCTAGAAGACGAGGGGACAGGGAGGGGAGGGGGTTGCCAGGGCACCATTAAGGATACTATCGGGCCAGCAGCTCCGTCACTTCCTCCTTGGTCATAACAACATGCTCCGGGACCAGCTGCCAAGAGAGAAACCCAGCAGCTATTATCCGGGCAGAGACAGACCCTGCTGGGCTCCCTGGGTGGCCGCCACAGCCTGCGAAGGTACCAGCACAGAGGCTGTCCTCCTAGGTCCCACGGCTGAGGGGGGGAGGGGCCGCTCCAGAGGGTGGGCCTGAAAGTGATCCTCCTCCAGTGTGAGGTCTGGGCAGCTTTCTAAATCCTCCTCCCAAGATGGAGAAGAGGGAAATGGGGGGATGGGATGAACCGCAACTGGGTCTCCAGGGTGTCTGCAAATCTCCTGGGCTGAGCTGCACCCCCACCCTGACTGCCATGTGGTTGGGGGGTAGGACCCTGCAGTAAGGAGCCCCCTGGGCTTCTTACACAGACGCCTAGGGTCCAACCAGGGACACGGTTACCTCGATCGGGGGTTCTTCCTACCAGGTCGGATGCACTAGGCCGCCTCTCCACCCCACCCCCTCCTGACTCTGCAGGTGGAGGCAGGCTTGGGAACCTATTATTTCTAGCAAGTTCCCAGGTGCTGCTGCAGGCCTGGGGCCACCCTCTGACAGCCCTACTGCTCCAGCCGCCAGACTCATCTCCAGTGTCTTCCTGTCCACTCCCAGACCCCGCTTCTCCTCGGCTCCAGTGAGGACAGGGCCAGGTTTACATCCTCCACCCCCCAACACAGGCTGGGGGCGAGGACAGGGCCAGGTTCCCCCAGACGTACCTCGTGCTCCGTGATGTTGATGAGCAGCTCCTGCTGCAGAAACTGCTCCAGGATGTACTTGGGAGCCATGTCAACCAGAGACTGGAAGAGACGAGACCCTCGCACACGGCCAGGCAGGGCAGCTCCCCCTCCCAGGCCAGTGTCCCCAAGACAACCCCTATTCCCTTTGCTCCCCGAAGCTAACCAGGGTTTATTCTTGTGACTCAACATGGTGTGCCATGTCACACATCAGGAAAATCCCACCTCTGTGTGGAAGGGTGCCCCCCACCTGCATCCCCTGGGCCACGCTTCAGGTCTCCACAGCCTCGTGAGGTTGGCTGGGGACTCGGGCTCCTTTCCACCTGTCAGACTGCTCGCATGGGTTGTCCTCACAGGTGGGGTGGTATCCCCATGTGTGACCACGAGAACTCTGCAGCCGGATGGGCCAGGGACAAAAAGTGCGGACCTATCCACCCACTCAACACACCATTCGGGCTCAGTTCAGTCCAACAGACAGGCATGCACAGGCCACCTGCAGGCCCTGTGCCTTGGCTTCTCCCTCCACTCAGCAAAGGGGGTGGGGCACGCTGGGCCCCCACTGGGTGATGCCTCATCCCTGTCCAGACAGGACAACTGCTCAGAGGCCAGCAGAACCAAGAGTCTCTGAGTCCCCGAGGCCACATGACCACCTTGGAAACAGCCCGGCCTGGAGCCACAGAAGGCAGCAGCCAGAAGGGGAAGTGAGGCACGTGGCAGAAGTGAACAGGGCTTGTCATAAACACTGGCCGCTTCCTCCAGGGGACCTCAACCTGGACCCCAGCACGAGGCGTGTGAGCCGCCAGCAGGACGCGCCTCTGGGCAAGGAGGCTCCTGAGGACGTGAAGCTGGCTGAGGGGAGGTGGAGGCGCACTGACCTGCTTGGCAGAGGGCGTCATGCCCTGCTGCACCACGATGAGGGCGCGGGTGATGTTCTCCTCCTGCATGCGCTGGCAGTACACCTTGATAGTCTTGATCCCCACCTTGGGCTCCTCTGGGGACAGAGTGTGTGCTGGCCTGACTGCCGGGGACCCCTCCTGCCACCCCCTCCAAGGCATCTGGGTTCTAGCCCTGATTCAGGTCAGCCACTTTCCCTCAACTTCCACTTTGTGCAAAATGAGCCTGACCTATAGGACCCCAGGGCAGGTAGCTGACGCCCTACAGCCACCCAGAGATCAGGAAGTGAAGCAGAGACCTCTGACTCCAGGGAGACCTCTGACCCCAGGCAGGTTCTGGGGAGGCGGGTGATTGGGCACCAAACCCTACAACAAAGCTGGACTAAGGGAGACGGAGCCCTGTCTGCTGGGCCATGTAGGGGAGCAGTTGGGTACTGGGCCCACTGGGGAGGCCCCTGGGGTACTCTTGGTTGGAAAAAGTGCTCAAGGAAGGAAGGAAGGAGACCAAGAAAAGGAAAACTGGAAAAGATGCTGACCATCATAAGAGTCAGAGGTAAACAACATCACCCACAGCAAGGAGGAGGAGGGGAGCTTTTCTCCCAGACTGGTGCAGACTCTGGGCCATGCAGCAGGTGGGTGCTACTGGGCACCTGAACAGATGCTCAGATGACTTCACCATAACCGTGACCCCTCAGGGACACACTGCTGCCACAGACCAGCAAGGGAGGGCCCTCACCTGGGAAAAAGACGAACATCTGATCAGTGGGGTCGTCGTTGTGGGCCACCAAGACGGTGAGGTCCGTGCGCCGCGGCCGCCCTTCACTGGGCTTATCCCCAAACTGGGCTTTGAACTCCTCCAGTGTCTGGTCCAACTCGTCCTGGGTCACCAGGTAGCCACGGTCATGGCACAGCTACAGAGAGAAAGACCTAGCTGACCCCTAGGCAGAGGGGAGGGCAGCAAGAGCTCCTGCCGAGCGCTAACCCTTCGGCCCAGAAGTGGATGCCACAGAGGAGGACAGACCAGCAACAGCAACATGGCTGAGCACTTCCTGTGTGACATCCTCTGGTCCCTATAGCCGCCCATGGGATAAGACTAGCGTGATCCGGAGAGGCTCACAGAGGTGACCAGCTTGACTATCCCGCCTCGCAGGAATCTGGCTAGGACTAAACCCAGCAGGCACATCCAGCCCTCTCAACCTCGCTCAAAGCTCCCTAAAGACAGGCTGACAGTGTTCGGGGCCCCGAAGACGGAGAATCAGGCCTTGAGGGGCTTCACTGAGGAAAAGGGCAATGGCGGAGGAACGGGGGAGCCACAGCAAAGTAAAGGCTACCCTCTTTTTCCACTGGGTCCTTTTCCAGCCCACCCAACGAGCCCCAGGTCTGAGGCAGGACCCAGAACGAAGGGCTCTCAGGCATTTGCCCCGTTTCCACGCCAGGATGCCCCTGCCAGCTGCCTCCACGTCCAGCCCTAGCTCGACTGCTGCCTCCT
Organism: Avahi laniger; assembly: GCA_963575035.1. Classification (NCBI taxonomy): domain Eukaryota; kingdom Metazoa; phylum Chordata; class Mammalia; order Primates; family Indriidae; genus Avahi; species Avahi laniger. Next base: position 82,005 of record CAUYSK010002217.1, read on the forward strand.
AGTGACAAACTCCCCCGGCCTCAGGGGATGACAGCAGGTTCGGGACCAAAGGGAAAAGGCGCAAGCGGGAAACAGAGCGAAGGAGGGTTTGCCGTGCGCCCGCGCTCAGGCCCTCGTCCCTCCGTGCAAGCCCTGGGCGGATCCGGCATCTTCGCCAGACCCTCCACTCCAGCCGCTCGGGCGGGGGCGGGAGGAGACCCCTCCCCGGACCTTTGCACGCGCCGTTCGCCCCCCACGCCGCATTCGTCCCACTGGGCGCTCACGCGCTGCACCTGCATGATGGTTTTGCGGATCTTCCAGAGCCGGTACGTCTCCTCCTCGTCGTCCATGGCCGCCGCCGCTCACACCCACCGCGCATGCACCAGTCAGGACCCCACGGACTGAACATACGCCGAAGTGCGCTCAGCCTTTTATCCTGCCCCCTGAGTAGAGCTGTCGGCGGCGAACGCCTGAACGCAGAGACGTTCGCAACCGGCAGCGCCAAGGACAACCCGAGCCTTCCGAGAGCGGCGGTTGGCTGCGCGAGACCCACGCCACCTCCGCAGTTCTCGCGTTGCTTTGGCCGCAAAGCCTTTCAGGAGTTGTAGTTTCCTCTCAACTCCCCATGGCGGGCGGCAGTTTAGAATCCCAGGGAAGAAGAGGAGGTGTGGGCGGGGAAACTGAGGCCTGGACGGGGTCGGGGACCGCTCGGTTCCTCGGGGCGGTCGAGGAGCCTCGTAGGCACGCTGTAAACATTTGTGCATCACATTGTAGGGGGGTCTTTTAGTCGGTTCTGGGCCACCTCCAGGTTAATGCCCGCAAGCCCCAGTTTCCGCCTCTGTGCGTTAGAGATAATAAAGTGCCCCTACTTTAGCGGATTAACTGAGGATCTGGGGGAGAGCGTGGCGTAGCTCCAGGTGCCTATGACGGGCTCCGTCCTCTGTCCCTTCCCTGGCCAGGGAAGCTCCCTGACCCCAGACCGTCGCATCTTTCTGCGCTCCTCACCTTGTCCCCAAGTCCGTGAAAGAGGGCGCTCGGCCCAGTGCCTGCTGCCTTAGAGGTATCTGCAACTTCTCATTCAGTGACACATCCATCCAACTAATTAAGCATTTATTGAGCCGCCCACAGGGACAGTGAACAGAACAAGCCAGGCATCCCTTGCACTCCATGGACAGAGAGCATTAGAAAAACAGTGAATGAATAAATGATAGCCGGGTGCAGTGGCTCACACCAATAAATACATGATAGCCGGGTGCGGTGACTCACGCCTGTAATCCCAGCACTTTGGGAGGCAGAGGCAGGAGGATCGCTTGAGTTGGAAGTTGCAGTGAGTTGTGATGGCAACACTGTGCCACTCCAGCCTGGGCGACAGAATAAGACCCCGTCTTAAAAACAACAAATAAATGCCAATATTAGAAAGTGACAATGCTGTGGCAAAAGACAGGAGGCTCAGTGAGATGGGGAGAGGAGGAAGCCTGCAGTAGCAAACGGGAGGTTGGGGAACCAGCCAGGACAGATTCAACCAAAAACCTCCAGGAGAGGGAGGGAGCCTCGGGGGTGCTGGAGGAAGGTGTGTGGGGCAGAGGCCCTAAGGCTGGACTTGCCTGGGGTGTCGCCAGCCAGGCGGCCTGTGTGGGGGAGGGGCAGAGTGGTAAGGCCTCCCAGTCAGGGTGGTAAGTTAGTAAGTTTTTTTTTTTTTTTCCAGCTATTGCAATGTTTGGAGCTGGTGTCTTGGGAACCAACTCTTGGGAACCAGGGCAAAAGCAAGAAATCAGGGAGGGGGATGGGGAGAACTCTTGGGCAGAGGTGGGGGTGGTTCTGCCTAGGGCTGGGGCAAGCTGGGGCAGGTTCTGTGCGTTGTGTTCTGAAGGCAGAGTCCACAAAGTTGCAGATTTAAGGCCCGGGAAGGATGAGAAAGCAGGGAAAGTGGAGGGGAGGGGAGGGAACAAAGCTGTCCCTACCAGAAGTGGGAAGATGGGGGGTGCCAGGGGCAGATCAGGAGTGGGCTCTTGGATGTGGTGAGGCTCCGAGGGGACCCCAGAGGCAGATGTCATGGCTGTGCTGGGATAGGATTCTGGAGTTCAGGGCAAGGTCTTGGAGACGGGTGTGTGGGTGTTGTCGGCACATGAGCCCCGAGCTGGACAAGGTCCCTGGGTAGAGCAAAGTCTGGAGCCTCAGCCCAGCCTGGCCGATGTTCTGAGGGGGAGAGGAGGCTCAGCACAGACCCTGGACTGGAGGTCTAGTCCAGGCTGTGTGACCTCAAGCACATGATTTGACCTCTCTGTACCTCCCCTCCATCCCCTCCTGCCTTGTACAGGGTCAGGAACAGCACCCACTTCATAGAGCGACTGGCTCGTCACTGCAGTGTGCTCAGAAGAGCACCTGTTGTGGGCGTTACATAACTGTTCCTTATATAGAATAAGGGGAGGGAGGTTGCTGGGTGTCCTGGAAACCAGGTGAAGAAGGTATGGGAGGCCCAGGGAGGAGCAACTGCCAAATGCCACCAGACTGCCAAGTTGGCCTGAGGATGGAACAGGGGATTAGCCAAACAGAAACTGCTTGTGACCAAGAAGAGATCAGACTCAGGGAAGGGGACAGAAGCCTGGCTGGGGACTCATTTACAGGAGGAGAGGAATTGGACATGTGGCCTAGAAGCACGGGGTGTGGGTAGGGCAGAGGCCAACGCCGGAGGAGGGCAGGGCTCAGGAGTGGACTTTACAATGGGAGAAAGTGTGCTGGGATTGATGTAGTTATGACCCAGGAGTGCTGGGGGAATCCGGGGATGGAAGCTGATTGAGAGAGGCCGGGCCCCAGCCAGAAGGCGGCCTGGCCTGGATGGTCAGACAGGAGGTGTGGGGACAGAGAGGAGGGATGGCTCTGGGGAACCAGTAGGCCTTGGCACCCCAATGATCAGAGTCTTGTTGGTGACCCTGTGGCCTCTGGGTTTCCTCGCCCACAGCCCCCAGCACCAGGACTCAGGGTGGCACCCGCTCCTCCACACCCCATGCTGTACTGCCCAGCAGAGCCAAGGCCCAGAGGCCAGGGCACCGTCTACACACAGCGTGGGTGGGGATGGAAGACGGGGCAGCTGCTGCCACGGGAAACACCCTGGCGGATCCTCAAACAGTTACATATGACGTGGCCAGATGACCCAGCAATTCTACTCCTAGGTAAACACCCAAGAGAAATGAAAACATACACCCACACAAAACTCCTACAGCATTGCAACCCAAAGGGTGAAAACAACACAAACATCCATTCATGGATGAGTGGACGCACACGATGTGGCCCATCCACATGTGGAACATCACTCAGCCATGACAAGGGACGAGGCTCTGACACAGGCCACAGCGTGGAGGGACCTTGAGGACATCATGCTCAGTGAGAGATGCCAGACACAGAAGGACACAGTGTGTGACTCCGTTTGTATGCAATGTCCAGAACAGGCAGATCCACAGAGACGGGACGTGGATTGGTGGTCGCCTGGGGCTGGGGAGAGGGTGGGGAGTAATTACTGATGGGGAGTGACGGGGCTTCTTCTGAGGTGATAAAAATGTTCTGGAATGAGATGGAGTCATGGTTGTACACCGTTGTGAATATACTAAAAATGCTAAATTGTACACTTTAAAATGGTGAATTTTATATTCTGTG
>CAUYSK010002220.1:0-99996 GCA_963575035.1 Avahi laniger
CTAGCACTCTGGGAGGCCAAGGCAGGAGGACAGCTGGAGATCAAGAGTTCAAGACCAGCTTGAGCAAGAGTGAGACCCTGTCTCTACTAAAAATAGAAAAAAATTAGCTGGACAACTAAAAATATATAGAAAAAATTAGCCAGGCATGGTGGTGCATGCCTGTAGTCCCAGCTACTCAGGAGGCTGAGGCAGTAGGATTGTTTAAGCCCAGGAGTTAGAGGTTGCTGTGAGCTAGGCTGACACCACGGTACTTACTCTAGCCCAGGCAACAGAGCACAACTCTGTCTCAAAAAAAAAAAAAAAAAAAAGATATGATATCTCCTCTTAGTGGACTTGCAATTTCTTGGTGGAGACAGGTAAGTAAATCAATTTCATGGTATATTGAGCAAGTGCTTTGGTAAAGTTATACCCAGGGACTATAGTCATGCTATAGGGGCTCCTAAATTGGTCTGATAAATTGTAGAACATTTATCAAGGAGGTGATGCTTGGACTGAACCAGTTGAAGACCCCTGAAGTAGTAACTGGTCATCTGGAGAACTGCCACTGGACTCATGCATCCCCATATCCTTGATCCTCTCATTTCTGCTGTGGTCCCTCTGACTTCAACACATTTCTGGATGTTGGAGACCTATTCTTGTGCTTGTCCATTGTCAGCTCTGCTAGATTTAGTTTCTTGCTCCCATTTCTTGAATTGACCAGTTCATCTATTCTAACTTGTTTTTCTGTGGTTACATGGTTCCAGCTTCCAGGCTCTTTCTGTTCATGTGTTCATTTAGTCTTGATTTCATAGACTTTGGCTTTTGCCTTCTACTTTTGGACATAGCCTTGCTCAGGAGGTACCTGGCTTATTTCCAGCCTGTCTGACTTCTCCCTACCTTGCCTTTCAAATGGTCTCTATCTTTGGGCCATGGCATCAGTTGCTGGGGCACATGAGTTCTGTGCACTAAGAATAACTATGGGTCACATGCAAGCAGTTATTTTGAGACTGATGTAGAAGGTCAGATTGGTTAAGAAAACTCTGGAGTAGGTAAAAACTGGATAGAAAATAATTGCCATCTTATTTTTTGACATCTTTTTTTGGGATGTTAGGGGGTCTCAAGACTTTTCGAACATGCAGAAAAGCTATATATGCATAGCAGTTTAACTTTCTACTTATCACAATTATTTTCATTATAAATAATGTAATTTAGTGTGGGAAGAGTATTAACTCTTTAACATTATGTAAAAGGCCTTTCTCTAGAGACCCTAAAAAAGGGTCTCTGGCTCACATAACCTTCCTGAGACTAGATTAAGTGCATCATCCCCAGAGGAGTAAGGAGTTTGGGAAGGTAGATGGCATTTCTGAGCGTTCCTTATAGGTTTAAAATAGTTTAATGTTTACCCTCTAGCATCATTGAGCTTGGAAATCAGTAGCTAGAAACAAGGTGTTTAAGTAAATAGCAGAGACAAGAAGTGGTACATAATTACTTTATAAAAATTAGAGATGCCAAATATTAAGCTTCTCTCAAATATTGTACATATTTTCAAAAAGAATAACAATCCTATTGAGCTTATAAAAACAATATAGCTCATTATAAAGAAATTAGACATCAAAGAAAGGTACAAAGAAGAAAGAAAAAAAGTCACTCCAGATCTCGCTATACAGAAATAACCATCTTTAACTACTGGCAATATCATCCTACATATCTCTCCATGTGCAGAAATACAGACAGAGGAAATAAATACAGAAAAACTGAATTGGGAATATTCTGTAACACTATTTAAAATAAAAAATATTAATTATACTTTGACTTAACTTAAAAAACCCTCAGATAGTGAAATGAAGCAAATTAGCGTATTTCAAATATAAGAAATATTAGTTCCCAACATATTTTCTAAAGTCAAGAAAATAAGATGTTAAAGAATATTAAAAGATGGGTGTCATGTTTTCAAACTTCATGTGTGAAATGTAGGCAGTGTTTATTGACTAAATTTTAAGAAAAATAGGGAACTATTACTATTTTTATACCATTAACCTCTATATAACATTTATGTTCTGTTTATAACCGTTACAGTGTATTACTATAGTTGTTTTGTCTTATTTTACATGTAAATGAATTCAGTGTTTACAATCAGCCTTTTTCCCCTGGCTTCTCTATTTTTGAGATTTTCATTTGATCTGCATCATCATAATTGGATTTCTTTAGTGAGTAGAATGTCCCCCCAAAGAATGGCTGTGATTCTTTGTTTTACTTCTTTGGACTTGGGAGTCTTTGGAGACATTCTTAGCTGTATCTTTGTATAATTTCTCTAGTGATGTGTGTTTTCCATTTGCATTCCTTTTTTTTTTTTGAGTATCTAGACCTCAGCTTTTAAAATTGCTGATTAATATTTATCTTGTTAAATATTAATCATTACTATCTACCTGATAATAGTATGTATCAGGCTACCTACTGATAGAAGTACTAGGTAGGTTTGGTGACTGAGTTGGGGCAGTCACCAGTTAGTTGGTTATACTGCCTGGGTGGCATGGGAGGATCCCCATTCAGCTCAGTTCTAGGAGCAGCTGTTACTCATTCAAAAGTCCCACATGTCACACACTCATCGTGTTGGAATCTGACTGTTACCGCCTTCCCTTCCTTCTTTCTCCAGCTTTCCATCTGTTGGTCTCTCTTAGGTGGAATGAGAAGTCCTACTCAACATGGTTTCTCTGGCTCCACCTGTCACTCTGCAAAGTCAGTCTGGGCCTCTAACAGGCTAGCTCCTGCTCATCTTGTGGCTTGCCACATCCACAGATTTCATGGTTGCAAACGTGTGTCTTATAGTTGTAATTGGGTTGGCCTATATGATGGACTTGCACAATATTTCAACAAACAGATGATTGTCTTACTTTCTAATGGTTAAGAATCAAGAGATTTTACATACAAATGGGTTTCTGGATTCTCTTAAAATACAAAACGATCTCATGATACTGGACCCACATTCCTACCAGACTAGTCATCTAGAGGTAGGATGCTCTCCTTCAAAATGCCATGGTCCTCATGCTCCCTAATTCTTTGTGACATAGCTCATGTCAGCCACTAACATTACATACTTTGGCACCTGCAGGATTTGAGTGTGTAACCACTTGTTCATGAAAGAGTTGTTGGATAAACCTTTTGGATATAGGGTGATATCTTATTGGATAAACCTTTTGGGTGATTGAATAAACCTACCGCCAGCACCCAGTAGGTATCTGGAGCTGTGTCAGATGCTAGAAACATAAGACAATGAGATGTAGTCTCTCCTGCTAAGAAGCTCACAGTCTAGTGGAGGAAATAGAAATGAACACATCAACAGATAAATTGTGTCTTTTGACATGTGCCTCTAATGTGTATATAAGCAACAATAAGAGATGGCGTCTGCCAAGTAATTTATGAAAAGTACAATTAGTCCTAAGCCATGTTTTAGGAAGGAAAGAGTGATTCCATCTTAGGGTCTTTGGGACAAAGTATTTGAGCTGATTCTTAATGGATTTGCAGGCTTTTAATTGGCAGACATGGGTGAAAATGGAATCCTCGGAGGAGGCAAGGCCATAAGCAAATGAAAGCACAGAGATGAACAAGAGAGGAGAGAAAGTGGGCACTGCAAATCATGCTGCTACTGGGAGCAGAGGCTTCTTTTTTGGAACTTGGGAAAGATAGGGTTTGAAAGGTAGTTAAGGTGAGATGGGTTATGATAGGATTTGTACGATGAGAAGTGACCTCAGGTTGCAATCAAGAGAATGACATGATCAAAGTAAGGTTCTTGGTAGATTAGATATTACCTTGAGCAGGATGGATTAAAAGGAGAGAAATGCAAAAGAACAAAAATTTATGGACCATTTATGTCCATTTATGGACATACAAAGTTCTGCAAAGTTAAAAAAAAAAAACCCTGCATGCTTATGGGATTTTCCTCCCTAATACTTAAAATAAAAAGAGAATACCAGACACGTCTTGATGTGTGTGTCAATTTATTCATTATGTGATACTTGGTGAACCCTTTCAAAATGAAGACTCGTGTCTTTTTTAGCTCAGGAATGACTTTCTTTTATTTCTTTCATTATTGATCTTTTGAATACTCTGATCTTTCTTTCTGGAATTCTTGTTACACATAAATACCAGATCTTCTGGATCATTTCTCTTGTGTTTCTCAACTATTTAATACTTTATCACGTTTTTCTCATATACTTTAAGTGAGGGGGGAACTTCTTGAACTTGTGCTATAATTAAATTATTCAGCTTTTATACAGAATCCATCTGCTATGTATTGCATTTATGGCATTTTAAAAAGTTATCTGTCATTTTTAATCACTAATAAATATGTTCTGATGCCAAGAAATGAAATGGCATTATAAATAATATATATTTAAAAATGCTCTGTGAAGTTACTTCACTTCAAACCTCAGGAATATACCTACAAGGAGGCATTTTTATTTTTATTTTAAGGCTAAGGAAACTAAGGCTCAAAGGTTTTGTGAAACTTGCCTAAAGACTCAAATCAAGCATATGAAAGCGTCTGGAATAGCTTTCCTGACTGTCTGACTTCAAAGAACATGGTTTGACCTCCTTCCTCTATATCATGCATCATGGAGAGCTCATAATCATTGTTATTCTTATATGCAATGCACCAAGATAGTAAAGACATAAAAATGCACAATTTATTCTGGGTGCAATCTGCACCCCTCCAGCCTTCTGAATGTGAGGAGAGTTTGATAGATTTGGAGAAGGCTTTAAAGCACATCTTCTAATCCTCCATTGGTCTATTAGACCCTGAATCCGAGCAGCTGGAACAAAGACTCTGAAAATGAATATTTCATAGGCAAACTTTTGCGTTTTATTTCTTCTTATCCAAATAGAGTCTTTCAAATTCTAAAGGGAAGGGAGAGAATGTGGGTAAGTCATGATGGGGGTAATGAGACTCTCCCGATCCAACCTGCTCAAAACACGTTAGTCACCTGCTTTGCCCGGATGCTCCAGGATGGTAGGGACCAGTAGAGAACAAAAGGCAGTGGTTTTTGACATAGACTAGCACAGCGGGCCTTCTCCTCACCTGCCTGCAGGTGTTTGTGTGCACATACCTGTGGTACACTGACAGAGCTGTTAAAATAGGTCCAATGTTTTCTTACCTTACTCTCCAGGATTTTCATCTCCCTAGAGTGATGCAAGCTTTCCAAACCTTTTCTTAAAGGGGGGAAAAAAAAGTCTGTAGATACAAATATTCATTTATATGACTTAGAAGTACTTTCAAACAGTTTCATAGGAAAAATAGGAGGAAGACAAAGTTTTAAAAAGCTAGCTCAAAGGTATTGTGAGTGAATTTAGAATGAGAACTTTGATTTGATTTCTTATAAGTTTAATGTATCTAGGAAGGAGAGAGGAAAAAGCCCTAGAGGGTATTCAGGCTGGTAAATTGTGGCACTGATCCAGGAATTTCCTGGTTCTACTTGTGCACAGTCCCTATTTCACCCCTTCAGCAGCTCCTGGTCTGCCAGAGACTGACCTGGGTCACCAGTGTCCTCAGGAGCTTTTCCTGTTCTTCTGTGTTTCATCTTAGTGCAAAGGAAAAAGCCACAGCAACAAGGTACATGGAGTGGAGTTGAAGACTTCTTTCTGGCTTCCTTTTCAGTGTTCCTGGGCTTGGCAGCATCTAGCTTTGCTTTAGAAGAAAAATTGGTTGAGATTATTTCATCAAATATTATTGAACATTTAGGCCAGATGCATCGGCTCACACCTGTAATCCTAGCACTTTGGGAGGCTAAGGCAAGAGGATCACTTGAGACCAGGAGTTCAAGACCAGCCTGAGCAAGAGTGAGACCTTGTCTCTACAAAAAATAGAAAAATTAGCTGGACATAGTGGTGCACACCTGCAGTTCCAGCTACTTGGGAGGCTGAGGCAGGAGGATCTCCTGAGTCCAGGAGTGTGAGGTTGCAGTGAGCTATGATGATGTCACTGCACTCTAACCAGAGAGACAGACTAAGACCCTGCCTCTCTCTTTCTCTGTCTCTCTCTCTCTATATATATATATTTGTATATATATATTATTGAACATTTATCAATCACAGTAATGATGATTAAGGCTCAACATGGATGATAGCTGGTGGCTTTTGGTTGCTATTATATAAGACATTAGGGTAACAAAAACCTAAAATAGCCTTAAGGATAATGGTTGGACCAGAGCATGGCATCTCCTGACTGTACCTAGGGTGTTGAGTTTGGTTTTGAATGCCACACTGTGGAAGTGACAGGAACACACTGGAACACATTCCGAAGAGAGCAATGACAAGCAGCAGGAAGTGCATAGATATCTGGAGGCACTGGGAGTGCTTCGTCTGCGGGAACGAGCCTGAAGTGGCACGTGACTCCCGGGGTTATGCGCTGGTTCAGGCAGACAAAGACAAATGGGTGTCAGAAATGAGTTCTTTGGAAGGAATAACTTTTCTAACAATGACTAAATGGGATGCTGTAAAAGGTAATGAGCTCCAGAAATGTTCAAGTGTATGCACCAGATGACCTTCTAAATCAAAGATTCTGTGATCTTATAATATACTAGGGTCTTGCAAGAGATCTGTTTAAAGTGCATGCACAGCTGCAGCCACGGCTGATGCCTCTTTCCTTTCTTCACAGTCTCTTTTCAACCCAATCTAAATGTGCTTCTATCCCAGCCACCCCATGGACACTGCTCCTGGCAAGGTCACCAGCACCTTTCAGTCACCAAACCCCAATCTTCCATGTCCCTATCATATTTGGCTGTTTCAGAAGCATTTAGCACAATGGCAACTCCTACTTTCTGGAAATAGACCCTTCTCTTGGCTTCCATAACCTCATACTCACCCAGTGGTTTCCTTCAACCTCCCTGACTTTTGTTTCTGGCTCTTCTGCTAGTTATTCCTCCTCTGCTCAACACCGAAATGGTGTGCCCCAGGGCTCTCCTTAGAATTCCCTTCTCTTCTCTTTCTATATGTATTAAATCTATGTGATGGTTTTAAAGCATGTCTGCAAATTCCTTGATACTCGTCTCATGCAGAGGTGGGATCTATTAATATATCTTTTCCCCTCGAATTTGGGTTCAACATAGTGATTCATTTGTAATCATTGGAATGCAGCAGAAGAGAGCATTTATAACATCAGAGGCTAGGTGAGAAAAGACCATGAAACTTCCACCTTGTTCTCTTGGGACATTGGTCTTTGGAATCCTGAGCTGCCAGCACTAGGAGGTTGCACTGTGAGGAAGCCCACGTCCTCAGAGAAGCCATGCGTAGGACTGCAGCAGACAGCCTAGCTGGGCATCTGGGCATGGGGGAGCAGACACAAGCCTTCCCTGCTGTGCTCTGATAAATTTTTGACCTGCAGAAACCGTGAGCATAATAAAATGATTGCTGTATGCAATCACTAAGTTTTGGGGTGGCTTGTTACGCAGCAATGTAACTGATACATTCCCTAAGGGGCTTCACCCTGTAGCATGACTTCAAGTATCACCTATAAATGCTTAGAGTTCCAAATCTACTTTCCAGCCCTGATCTCTTCCCAGAACTCCAGACTTAAATCCAATTATCCAAGTGTCTCTTTGATCTTTCCACATGGATATGTAGTAAGCATTATCTGAAACTCAATATGACTAAAACAGAAAGCTTGACATTACCCTTGACCCTCAAACATGCTTCTAATAGTTGTTCTCCCATTCCCCCATTTCTGTATATACCTGGTTTTTCAAGTAAAAACTCTGTTAGTCTCATTTTCATCTTTTACCCCCAATGGCATCAGAGTATAACTGGGATCTGTCCCCCTCTCTCCACCCCATCTACCTCTGTCCTAATCCAAGTTACCATTATTTCTCTTCTCATCTACTGTCATATCCACTCAACCAGTTTTTCTTCTTCCACTCTTGTCCTCTTAAAATCCATCTCCTACACGGCAGCCTATATTAGTTATTTATTACCATGTAACAAATTACCCCAAAACTTTGTGACTTATAACAATAATATGGATTATCTCACAGTTTCCGTGGAGTAGGAATCTGGGTACAGCTTAGCTAGGTTCTCTGACAATGGATGTCAAGGCTGGACTGGGAAAGATCTGCCTCTTATGTCACACTTGTGATTGTTGGCGACATTTGGTTCCTTGGGGACTGTTAGACTAGTTTCTCATAGACTGTTGGCTGGAGGCCCCCAGTGGCTCCTTGTCATGCAGAACTCTCCATGGAGCAGCCTGCAACATGGCAGCTGGCTTCCTTAGGGTGAGGGAGAGGGCAAGAAGGCAGGTCACAATATTTTCTAACCTAATCACAGAAGTGCCATTCCATCACCATTGCCATGTTCTGTTAGTTAGAAGCAAGTCACCAGGTCTGGCCCACTCTCAAGGGGAGAGGTTTATACAAGCGTGTGAGCTCCAGGAGGTAGGACCGCTGGGCGGCCAGGTCAGAAGCTGCCTACCACATGGCCCCAGAGTGATCTTTTAAAATCATAGATGACATCATACTGAATCCCACCTTAAAAACTTCCAATGGCTTTTGTTGCACTTTAGCATGAAATCCAATTTCTGATTGCTTCGCAGAGCCCACCGTGTCTAGCCCCTATGTACCTCTCTCACCTCTTATTTTACTATGCTTTCTTTTACTCGTTTCATTCCAGGTATTCTGTTTTTCTTTCTGTTTCTTGAATTCGCCAAGTATGCTCCTTCCTAGGGACTTTGCATCAGGTATTCCACTCTTTTGATCACTTTCCCCCTGGTCTATGTGGAAATGGTTGGTTGTTTTTTTTTTTTTTTGAGACAGAGTCTCACTCTTTTGCCTGGGCTAGAGTGAGTGCTGTGGCATCAGCCTAGCTCACAGCAACCTCAAACTCCTGGACTCAAGGGATCCTTTTGCCTCAGCCTCCCGAGTAGCTGGGACTACAGGCATGCGCCACCATGCCCGGCTAATTTTTTCTATATATTTTTTTAGCTGCCCAATTAATTTCTTTCTATTTTTGGTAGGGACGGAGTCTCGCTCTTACTCAGGCTGATCTGGAACTCCTGAGCTCAAACAATCTGCTCGCCTCGGCCTCCCAGAGAGCTAGGATTATAGGCATGAGCCACCGCGCCTGGCCGGAAATGGTTGGTTCTTCGCATACAGATCTCCTCTTTAATGTTACCTTCTCAGAAAGGCCTCCCTGACCACTCAGCTTAAAACGGGTCTTCACTTTTTAAGAGAGACCCATTCTCTGCATTGTTTTTATCACTATTTAATATTATTCTAATTTGTATATTCATTAATTATTGGTCCATCTCTTTCCTCCCTTCCTTCCCATAAATAAAATGGATTTAATATGTTGACCAGTTTCAATTTTGGCTTATTCATTCTACACTGTCAGCAATATCAGTCTCTATTAACAGAATGACCAGAGACTTTTTCTCATCCAAGTACTAACCAGGCCTAACCCTGCCTACCTTCCGAGATCAGACGAGATTGGGCGTGTTCAAGTGGTATGGCCATAGATGACCAGAGACTTTCTAATACAAAATTTTCATTGCTAAGTTCATATCAATAACTAACAGTTATATAATACTTAAAAGGCAGCAAATACTGGTTCAAATGCTTTATATGTATCAACTCATTTAATCATCACAACACTCACACTCTACATATAAGGAAAACTGAGGCATAGAGAAGCTAAGTGAGTTGCCCAAAATCACACAGGTAGCGAGTAGGGCAGTTCCAAAGTCTAATTTTGGAGTCCTTCGTCTTAATTAGTATACTCTCCACTCATTTATGGTATGTGAACTTCTGCAAAATTAAAATCCTTCCATTATTATTCAACACAGGAATAGGCTGGTTACCAGATTTATGCATGCCCCATCAGTCATTATGAGGCATTTTTTTTCCCAAAAGTATGCAGAACTCGTAGTCTTTTAATTTGTTTATTTTCTTCATTAACTATATTCCTACAATTTTAGTGGCTTCATTTCAACAATCTGGGACAGAGAGAGGAGAAATGTTGAAATGTAAAGAAATACATTCTCCAAAGTGCTCTTTGAAGTCACCGTTTTGCCCAGGGAACAGATTATGCTTCTAAATATCTCTCAGATCTGCCCTGGCCTGTAGTCGTGGGAGGGCTTTCAGAAGTTTTCTTGGCTTTTTGGCAGGAAGAGAACAACTGTTAGCTTGGTTATGATCTAAAAAATACTCCCTTGCTCCAAAGATGTTATTGACTCAATGATACTTTCTGCGTTACACCATCAAACACCCCCCTTGGCTGTAACAGTTCAGGGTTTTACTGTGTAATTGCTTCACTCTCCGTCCATGTGGAACTACCCGCGTGGTTCCATCTTGTTCCCCTGCAAACTTCTCTCCACACACATTTTGAAATTTAGCTGGTAATTTTCCAGGGAAGAAATTTCTGCTGTCCAGATGATGATGATCAAATGGCAGACAACAGGGGCAGCACAGTTGCCGAGTACTGAGACAGAATAAACAGCACTCGACTTCCTATTCCCTCCCTCCTGAGAAGGAATGGCAATGTCTCGCGAGGCAGAAAGAAAACAGTGGCCAAATAAAAATGACTTACTGAAAAATCTGCTTGGTCCCCCGGGAGGTCTGTCACGCCTGCCACCTCCGCGGGGACCCGGGCCCTTCCCCAACACACGGGGCCTGCGCATCTCCCTGTTCTCTGCTCTTCGCTGTCTCCGGGTAGAAAGACTGCTATTTTCCTTTTTTGTTTAAGCTGAACATTCACCTGAACAAATAGCAGATGTTGATGAATATTAATTTGTGCTGAGATTAATGCTTCAAAGTGTCAATTTAATTTCTGTTTTACTATTCAGCCCCTGATTGTAATGAGCTACTTCAGGATATGCGGAGTGTACACCTGGCTCGGGGCGGGGCTGGAGGCTCCAGGGAGTGGAGCCAGGTCCTCTTTCAGTGGGGAGCTGGCGATGCTTCAGAGAGAGAGAGAGGGAGAAAGAGAGAGGGAGCAGAGGTGGGGGGAGCACAGACATTTGACTTCTTCAGGAAAGGCTGGGAGCTGAGCAAGTGCCCAAGCTGGGCTCCAGGCTCCCACTGAGACAGGCTGCTTGGGTGACCCCCTCATGGTCTCCTTTTAGCATATCTCAGTCCATTTCTGTTGCTGACTCTTTAGGTTCCTGAGAAATTTAATTCTAATTTGCATCCTCCCAGGTCCGCATGGAGAGGGGTGGAGAGCAAGCCTGTGGAGTCGGCCATATTGGAGTTTAAACCCCACCCCGATCCTGTTTCTCACCAGTTTGGGCACATTTCTTCACCTTTCTGAGTCTCTGTTTCCTCACTTGCAAACCAGAGCCATTGAGGAGACGAAGAGAAGCACCTGTGTTCCAGAATGAGCAAGAGTCTGGCACCAAGTAACACTCAATAAATGAGGTTCCCTTCCCCCTTCCCTTCTGATGGATAAACTTCTCAAATAATGTAAAGATTTAACTTCTTCCTTATTGAGTTTCAAATCTCTGTTTTAAATGTTTATTTCTCCATGTTGCCTAATTTCCTAATTCTCTGCCTTATTAGCAGCATGATAAGTAAATGTGACATAAATGTTGCTATTTTGAGTTTTCTGCCAGAATAATGTAAATGCTATGATTTTTTTTTCTTTAAAGAAAGAATGCTTATGGTACCATATTCTGTAATTGTCTTGTTTCTCATTGACCTATGTTGGTGCTTCTCTGTCAGTTGGATGAAGGGAATGTGTTACTCTCTCACAGAACATTGCCCTCTGTGGTCTCAGCCCCTGCCCTGCCTGGGACTCACCATGCTGTTTTGTCTTCTTGTGCCTCCTACCTTGCCCACTCTCGTCCCACAGACCTCAGGTTGTAGCACGTTATTAACTGCAATCAAGAGAACCCTGAGCAGTGCCAGTGTGCAGGATTGCAAGGTCTCATCCTGTTGTCGAAACCCTCTGTGACAATTTTCAGCACGCTCTGTGAATTCCCGCCTCCCTCTCCATCTCATTCTGTTACATTTGTTTCCTAGGGCTGCCATAACAAAGTACCAAAACCTACGTGGCTTAAAATAACAGAAATTTAATATCTCAGAGTTTTGGAGACTAGAAGTTCAAAACTCAAGGTGTCGACAAGGGCCATGCTCCTTCTGAAGTCTTTAGGGGAGAATCCTTCCTTGCCTCTTCCCGCTTCTGGTGGTGGCTGTCCATCCTTAGTGTTCCTGTCTTGTGGCAGCACAAACCCAATCTCTGCCTCTGTCTTCAGGTGTTGCTCTCCTGCGTCTGTACAGCGTCTTCTCCATGTGTGTCTGTGTCCAAATTTCCCCCTCATATGAAGGTACTAGTCATATTGGCTTTGGTCCCCTCCTAATGACCTCATCTTAAATTGGTTAAATCTAACAAAGATGTTCCTTCCAAATAAAGTCATGTTGTGAGGTACTGGTTGTATTTCTTCCAGTCTGTTACATCATGTCAAAACTGTATTGATTCAGCAACAGTCTTTATTTTCTCCTCAGTGGTTATATCTCTCCTCTTGACCCTAAGGAATCCTGTCTGTCCTTCATCTCTTCTCTCTGTCACTCCGTCTTTGTCTTTTGGCTATTTCAGCGACTCCAGCCCCTGCCCTTACTCTCAGATTAGCAGTTTTGGCTCCCACGGGCTGCCTTTGCCCCTGTCCTTCTGTTCTGTTTCCTTTTAAGGATGTTTCTCTTTCTTGCCCTTCTCCTTTCTGTCTCACTCTCTTTGTTCTTTTAATTCTTTAAACACTGTAGCATCCTAACCCCTGATGTCATTCACCTGCACCTAAAAGCAGCTGGTAGTTTCCATTCTTTTATTTATACATTCTGGACATCAACATGGTTCCTTACCACTTCTTGACACTCCTGTGTGTTTTTTTTTAAGCAACGCTTATAGCTTCTGATGTATTTTAAATAGCCTTAAGACGCCACTTCATACTGGAACACAGCCCAATCTCCTACCTCTGCTGCCTCTTTCAAACACATCATTGGCCCCTGGGATATTTCATGCTCTTTTCCAAGCACTGAGAGGTGCCTTCTTGCTAATGTTATTGTATGGTGCTTTTTCAACAAAACTTAAGGAGTCTGGATAGCTGACCACTCTTGCAATGACCTTAGCGCCCTCCCTGGGAGAGGTACTTGAACTCATGGGAAAGATTACCTAGTTGATAATTCTGTCTGAAAGAATGGCTACCTTAGACTACCACAGGAAGGTGAAAACCTAGCCTATATTTAAAACTGTCAGCAAAGAAGATTGATGTTAATAAAAGGAAAAATAATCCTCAATTTCAGGGCTCCATATTCCTTCTGTCTGTATTGTGTACATGCTTATATCCCGAGTGATCTGATCTTTATCACTTTCTGGGTACTATTTATATGCTGCAAAATGTCAAATCCAATTCCTTAGGCTTGGTGTTTCGCCTAAGCTCCGGATGTATATTATCCGCTGTCTACCTGAATGTCCTGCAGACACCCACACTTAAGCTGTCCTTCATCCCTGCTGTCTTCCTCTTCTTGTTGTCTGGATTTCGGTTACTAGTCTCAGGTACATCCTCCCTCTCCCACGCGATACACCGCCGTCCCTTGTTCCATGTCCAGTCTGTCAGGGAGCCCTGCCATTTCAGCTCAGGAACTTTCATGTATCTGTTTTCGTCGGATCCTTGTCCTCAATATTTCGCACTGAACTCCAGCCCCTTTCACCAGTCTTCCTTTCCCTTTCCTCTTCATTCCAATCCAAATAGACTTCTTTTTAAAAAGTATAGTTCACCACATGGCTGTTTTGTTTGGAAAATACTGCTGGCTTCCCACTGCCTAATATAAATTGCTAATTTATTTATTTATTTATTATTGTTTTTATAGAGATGGGGTCTCGCTCTTGATCAGGCTGGTCTCGAGCTCCTCATCTCAAGGGATCCTCCCACCTCAGCTTCCCAGAATGCTAGGATTACAGGCAGGAGCCACTGTGCCTGGCTCTAAATCTCTAATTTATAGAGAGGATCAAGTAAGGATGGGGTTAGTGCCTCCCTGGCCTGCCTTGAGGACCATGGGCATTACAGAGATGGCTGCAGAATTTTTTCTGAGCTCCCCAGCAGCCTGAATAAAGGTACAAGATCAGCTTATACAATTATTAGCATCCATGTAACAAAACAACTCCTTGCTCTGGGAAAGAACAGTAACTCTAAGCCCTGAGAACGGAGAGAAGTTTCTCATGAGCACCACATCATGTGACCTAGTGAACACCACCACCCCAGTTTTCTGCAGGGCAGGATGACTCTTGGATGAGCTTTGGGAAGGGAGTGTTGTATTTGTCCAGTGTGTGCATTAATGAGTTTTAATTAGGAAATGAGTATATTTTCTCTTGGTCTATGTCTGCTGGACAGGGACAAGAAAAAGAGTGGAGAGGAAATGGACTACATCCTTGGACTCAATGCCCTGAAAGATTCATTTATCCATTCATTTATTCACTCGTTCATTCATTTACTCATTCATTCATCTAGCAATAGTTCTTAATTGAATGTCTATTTTATAGGAGGCTTTCTGGGGGATTTCCCTTCCACTTCCTACTGTGCAATCTCTCCCATCTTCAGTTTGGCTGGAAATTATCTTAACATATACCAGCTCTTCCAAATCGGAGGCCAGAGGCTGCATCTGCCTAAATTGCTTTGTACAGAATTCAGCACTCACGCTGGAGGTTTTTCAGTGGCAGCTAATGGTTGTCATAGGGAGGAACAAAAAGGGCTCTTGGACATGCTTCTTTTTAAGCGTCCAGGGAACATTTTCTGGCTCCGAAAAGATTGCTTTCACAGAGCAATTTTAGCCATTATCAACTGAGAATAAAGCCTACTTTACAAAATTAAATTAGGTAGTCTTCCCTCCCAGCTTCATTTTTCCCCCTTTAGTGTGATGAAACCCATCTCTATTTAGCAGGCCATGTACCCTCTCCTACCTCGTCGTTCAAATCATTTAGTAAAATAAAAAGGCTTTAAAAAAGGAGGTTGCAAATATAAACACGAGTGCAATTAAGATCTCAACTCCATTACATTAATATAACTACTTTGCATGGAGTTCATTATGATGCGCATCAGGGTTTTAATGTTTTCTCTAGTTTAGTGCCGTCTTTAGTTAGGAAGAAACATCCTGCTGTAGGAAACAATTGCCTCTTGGGTTGGAAAATAGTTTGAATAGGATTCCATTGTGATTAATTAAACTCACACTTGATAAACTAAAAAGAACTAAACAGTTGTTCTTCAAACTGACAGCGTATTCGGTGAACAAAAAAGACTGATAACGCTAAATTTAAATTTTCCTGATGTAATAATATAGTATAGGAATTACTCATCTTTTTTTTTCTTTTTGCTGGAAACATGGTGAGTCTTTATGGTTTTTTTTCATGCAAAAAATAGAGGCACAAACAAGAATGAGGGAAATAGAAAAAAAGGATTTAATTAGCAAGCACAAGCATGATAATATGGATATAAGCCTTTATTTTCTCTCCATTACCCTCAAATTATTTCTCTCAAACATTTTATCAGACAATTCTTCTTTGCAGTCAGCTCTAAATGTGTACTGCCTTCGTAAGGAGGGGCCGTACATCTTTCTCCCTGGATAACAGCCTTCCTTCCTGGAAATCATTCTCCAAATTGAAAAGTAGTTCCCTTCTCCTTTCAGCTCCTCTGCCAGCCTAACCCACGCCACGACTCCACTCAGCAGGTCCTTCAGGAAATAACCATTGTCAGCCCTTAGAATGTGAGGCAAGCCACGTCAGTGGCATTAGAAACCTATAACTAACATGTCTGCAAAGAGAATAATGAGCTCTGCTTTGAAAAATGGTTCACTGAGCCTCTCCTCTCCCTCTATTTTGTCTTTGCCGTGTTGTCATGTCTCCTTATAACTTTCTGTGTGTCTATCCATCCTTCCCAGTCGGTCCATCCACTTCTATCCCTCACCACCACCTCATCCTGGCCTCCTTCTCTGCTACCTCTCTCTCCCTCCTCCCTCCTCCACTTCTCTTAAATTCTGAGTGTCTGGGTTGCAATCAAGATCCTTGAAGCCAAATAAGAAGTGATGGAGCACATCTCTGGAGAGTGTCTTATATTAACTGGCGAGACTCAGGAACTGCTATTAATGAGTAAAGGCAGCTCTCTGGGGTGAGCCGGTGCTACTAGGGCAGCACATTGAAATACTTTCTGGTCGTGGATGTTGAGAAATGCTGTTGGTCCTCAAGTGCTGATTTCTTTTCTGATGAAATGTTGCTTCCAAGGTTGCAGCAGCATCAGTGCGATGTTTAAAAAGTTACCTCTCTTGGTGTTGTCCTTTGTCCACACTGTGGTGGTGTAGCCCACAGTAAGCCCCATAAATTGACCCAGCCAGAGAGCAAAAGATGAGCCTGAGCTGCATGGGGACATGATTTGGACATTCCCTAGTCTGTAGGAGGCACTGAAAGAATATGTCCCCTTAGACACCATTTTGGAAGAAAGCTGACTTCTCGTAGAGGACCGGGAGCTTTCTGACAAAGAGCCTACTGGGCTAAGACACCGATAATCATACTCGTTTGCTCAAGATGTGCAGGCTTGAGAAACAGAATTACTAAATCATTCTGAAAATCCAGAGATGAAATGTGATAGAAACGTATTGATTTGGCAAGCTTGATGTTCGCTTTTGGAGCTCTTGTTGAATGTTTAGAATGAATGTAGAACAAACACTTGTGGTCAAACTGCTGCTTCCTGATTTCTGATTCTTTTCCCCTCTGCAACCTCACAGACCTTGTTTTACAGACTTTTTAAGACAGTTGAAAATTGATTTTTTATTTATTTATTTTAATTTCAGCATACTATGGGGGTACAAATGTTTAGACTGCATATATTGTCTTTGCCCCACCCGAGTTAGAGCTTCCAGTGTGTCCATCCCCCAGACAGTGCACACCGCACTCATTAAGTGTGAATATATCCATCTCCTCTCCCCCTTCCCACCTTCCTGACACCTGATGAATGTTACTACTATACATGCATGTAAGTGCTGATCAAATAATGCCAATTCGATGGTGAGTACATGCAGTGCTTGTTTTTCCACTCTTGTGATACTTCACTTAGTAGAATGGGCTCCAGCTCTCATCCAGGATAATACGAGAGATGCTAATTCACCAATTTTTATGGCTGAGTAGTACTCCATGGTACACATATACCACATGTTATTAATCCACTCATGTATTGATGGGCACTTGGGATTCTTACACATCTTTGCAATTGTGAATTGTGCTGCTATAAACATTCGCGTGCGGGGGTGTCTTTTTTATAGAATTTCTTTCCTTTGAGTAGATGCCCAGTTGTGGGATTGCTGGATCAAATGGTAGTTCTACTTCTAGTTCTTTGAGGTATCTCTGCATTACTTTCCACAGAGGTCGTACTAGTTTGCAGTCCCACCAGTAGTGTATAGTGTTCCTATCTCTCCACATCCACGCCAATATTTATTGTTTTGGGACTTTTTGATAAAAAGCCATTTTCACTGGATTTAAGTGATATCTCACTGTGGTTTTGATTTAAAAGACCCCTTGGCTCCCTAGCATGTTCCAAATCTGTTATAAACTCTTGGTCCTGGGCCTACAAGGGCTCTGGTGATCTGGCCCCTTCTTATTCCTAGACTTCATCTTTTTCACTCTTTCCCATATTCCTTTTGCTCTGGCCCCAGTAGCCTTCTCGCTGTTTCTCAAAAACACCAAGGGAATTCCAGTTCCAGGGCATTTTCTCGCTCTCTCTTCTGTCTACTGTTCTTTTCTCTCAGATTCCAGATCGTCCTCTCCTTCATTCTCATCTTCTCTCAAATGTCACCCCCAGGTCTTTTCTAAAAAAACCCCTCTCTTCCCACATTATATTTCTGATAGCACATGTTACTATTTGAAATTATATTATTTATTTTGTATATATTTATTTAATTCCCATTTCCCATTGCCATGAAAGCTTAATGAAGGGCTTTTTTTTTTCTGTTTTTCGGCTATCCATATGAATTAGTATATAGTAGATGCTCTAAATATATTTGTTGCATGACTAAATGAAATAATTTTACATATTTAAAAATTCATATACTTATTCATATATATATATATATATATATTCATAAGGTGCTTTTGAAACCATAGCTTTATTTCCAGCTTCAGCCAAGTCAGGTTGAGAGAGCCTGTCCCCATCCTGTCTTTGTCCTAGAGAAGCAGGAGTGACTGGCAAAACAGTATGAAGAAATACGGATCCCTCTTTTTAATTTCTTATACACAACTCTGTAACAATATCCTATTGCACTGAAAATCAAATCAGTTTCTTATTTACAAAGACATACATTACTGGGGAAAAGAACAGTAAGTTATGATATGCTGGCACTTATAACAACAAATGCCAAACCTTGGGGTGTGTGTGATTATATTTAGTGAACAAGACAGGACTGTTGATGTGTGCAGATAACAATAGGATTTTTGGTCATTTCCAGGAGGACAAATGGATCAGAGAGTAGGAGAGGGAATGGCAAGGCAACTGTGAACACACAGCCTTAGTGGGGAAATAAGTTAAGGCTCTCAGTTGATGGCCCTATGCAGGGCTCAAGTTTAAGCCCAGCTTGATAAGCCAGCTCTGTATAAGCATGCCTGTTTCCCACTGAACGCGTTACTCAATGCCATCTTCCTTGGCCCCACTGAAGTGACACTTTCACATGCTTTCCTTGACCCTGCTGTGGCAGTGAAGTCCCTTTCTCAGAACCCCCATAGTATTTGGTTTGCAACTCTTTTATGACTTTTATCACATGTAAACATTTTTATAATAACATATATCCATCCCTGGCAAAACCAATTGTGAATTATCCTATGCCAAGGGGCAGTGTCTTATGTTTCTCCTGATTGTCTGCATGTTGCCTTGTTCATTGTAAGTGCTCATAAAACACTTGACAAATGAATGAATGATTCCAGAGGTATAACTTTTCTTGATGAAAATTAATAAGCATGGAGTGCCTATCCTCAAGATCAAACCTAGAATTACGGAGACATCAGTTTCATAGAGGCAAAGATCTCATCAATATCTCCTCTTTACGAAGCATAGAAGTACCACTCTATTAGGCAGTACATGTCCCACCTGGTAGAGTGCTTGGCCCTGATGTTGAGAGTCACCACTGAGTTTCAGAGGTCCCCAGATGTCCACAACAAGTTAATCAATATTTCAAGGCATCTACGTTAAAGAGTGAAGGCAATGAGTCATGCCTGCACTCTAGCCTTACTAGCTATTTGAATCAGATTAGATTTCTTATTCTCCCTGAGTCTTAGGTCCCTCATCTGTAAAATGAGGATAGTATCCTTTAAATCACAGGAGTTGTGCCAGAAATAAATGAGAAAATAGCTGTGAATTTCTTTTATAAAAATAACTTTGTAAGGGATGGATACTGCACATATGTGAACGATTACCATTACAATTGATAGCTATTATTCTTCCGCCCAGCACAACTACCTCGCTCTTTAATCTAGTAAATAAATCTCCTCATTCAATACTCAACATTGCCTTTGACATGCCCTGGAAGTATAACATACCTTTTCCCGTATGCTTTTTTTCCTCCCAAGAGAAGTACTTGGCTCACAATATGCCAAAGTTCTTCTCTGGAATTTTGGAAACAAAATTCAAAGAAATTGTATTTTGCTCTGATTCACTAAAACAAAGGTCATTTAAATTTGTACCCTTTGAGTCTATTCTCCCATGTGGACTAAGAGGCAAGAAAAAAGAGCTGATAGCAAGATAGAAAAATGAAGTGGGTGAAAGTAGAGTAAGTAGATGTGCAAAAAGAAGATGGAGACAGAACATGCTGGGATACCCACAGTAACTGGGGCCCTGGTTTCCAGGCACCCTGGTATCCTGCTTTCAAACTGTATTCATGTGTTTGCTTGCTTGTTTATTATAATCTACTTATGGGAGTTATAGGAATTTTAACAACTATTATTTGCATTAGGTTTTCTATTCAGGGAAAAGTACAAAGAAGTCAAACCTCAAGAGCTGCCTGGAACAGGCACCCTAATCTCTTGGCCCCTGGCTTCTGTGTTCATAGGCCACAGAGTATAAGAAGTGCCCAGAACAGAAAGAGGATATGGATTGGAATGTGATTTACACTAGGGCATGGGCCTGCACTCTCCTTGGATAGCTACTTTTTCCTCAGTGAGTTAAAAGTGGACACTTGTGAGCAAATATCTGTGTTATCAGAAGATACAGACAGGATGATACAGATAAACAAAGAAAAAAATCTATCCACTTTGAAGAATTCCAGGAAGGCTTCTTGCTGAAACTCATACTTGAGCTACGTTTTAAAAGATGAATAACACTTAATTAGGTTAAAAAGAGCTTAACATCAAGGAGAAGTGCACTCAAGGCATGGGAACAGAATGGCCAGAGTGTGGGAACCACGGGCGTGTGCAGACGACTGCACTGGCTCCGTGTGATTGCGCTGCAGGACGAGAAGATGGGACGTGCATATGTGCCTGAAAGTAGGGGAGCCCCAGAATGGTTATAAATGTGAGCGATAAACATTACGTGACTTCATTTTTCATTGTATCATCTTGGCGAGTGTGTAGAGGAAGAGTGTCAGGAATTGAACAAAGGAGATGGGAGGACTATGCTCAAGAACAAAGCCAGAGATGACTGTTTAGGCTGAGACTATGTCAAAAGGAATAAAAAATTATGACAAAATCCTGAACTAAGAGGTTATTAGTTAGAACTGAACAGAGTCTAGAGAATGTACAAAGTTACAATACATGAGGCTTGTTTGATTCAGTTTTGGTAGCGATCAGCATGAAAAAGACGGCTCTCAGGTCTCTGGACGGAAGGTTGAGTGCATAATGGTGCCATTCAGTGAGTCAGGGAACACAAAAAGAAAGTCAAATTTGGGGGTGCATACTAAATTGAATTTAAAATATGTAATTTCTAAAGTTTCTATGGTATATACAATTATAGATGTTTATCAGCAATTTACATATACAAATCGGAAGCTCAGGAGACAAGTTAAGACTGTAACTACACATATAAGTGTAATTAGCCATGTAGGGTTATATTTAAAACCACAACAGTGGGTTAGATTCCCAGGAAGTGTATAGTGAGCTGATTTATGCTCTGAGGACTAAACCCTTGGGATGACAGCATTTAAGATGTGGGCAGGAAAACAGGTGCCAATGGAAAAGGGAGTGGTCAAGAGTTTAGTTGAATAAAATTCTCATTGCCTTTACCAATTAGAAAGTCGCTCAGACCTTAGTCAAAGGCAGCATCAGTGGAGTGGTGAGAGAGAAACCAATCGCTTTGGGTTGCAAAGTGAAGGTGAGGTGAGCAAATTAATCCGGCAAATGGAATGTGCTATTCTTAAAGGATTGGCTATAAATAGCATACCAAAAAATGCTAAAAACAGACTTTCAGAGGAAGACGGCAAAGAGAGAATGGCCTCCTGGGCAGCAGTTGCAGCTGCAGGTGGTGATTTCCAGTGTCCAGGGCTAGCAGCACTGGCAGTACCAGCTGCAGCACTTTGTGCCCAGTGTCCGGGCTGGTGGTGGTGTTTTTACTAGTTCAGGTCCACAGGTGACTTAAGCATGTTCTTGGCTGTACAGCCCTAACTCTGGCTCTCCAGGCACCTATCTTTTCTGCCTAAATCATCCAAAGTTATTTTATTTTGTTTACAAATAGGTATCCCACCTGATAGTTGGGCCTTCAGGGTGTAGATCGGTGAAAGCTTAATAACTAATTAATTTAGGATTTGGGAATTCCTGATTCAAACTCTGACGTCTAAGTAATTCAAAAGGATATTTGTACTCTCACCAGTCTGTGCTGCTTTCTTTTGTTCATGTCATGCTTTTCAACTACCCTGGTAACCAACCTATTAAATGAACCAATCAGCAAATACAGTTATCAGTTATTTACTTTACTGATCCTTCTCTCGTTCAGTGCTGTGAGGTGTGCGGAGAGCACCAGATTAAAGTTCCCGTTATCCAGGATTTCACAGTGCAGCTAGGTAGAGCATTCAGATTATGAGAATGAACTATCAGCTGCTGTGTGTACACTTGACACGAGCCCTGCAGGGCAGTGAGTGTTTGTTTCCCATGTCCCCTCAATTCCCTAGGAGCACTTTAGGATTCTGAGCAAATCAAAGCAGCTGTTTCTTGACCCCCTATACTAAGCAATTCAGGGTGGATGGAACAGGAGCTGAAGGCTCAAAGAAACTAGTTGAAACCTTATTTTTTTTTATCAGTGTCCAGAAGCCACATGAGTATATTTAGCAGAGCTTTTTAACTTCCTAGGACTGACCTAACACCAATATTATGACTTTTCAATGAATTACAAAGTATCAGTATAATTCTTGAGAACTTCCAGCAAACTGAGTTCTATTTCTACTTCTCTTTAATGAGTGATGATTAAAAATACTGATTACATATTCCCAACAATGACGTGCTCACATTCTCATTTGATAAGAGTAGACTAGACAGTGTTATGCTACAAGTAATGTCAAAATCTTAATTACTGAGCAAAACAAAGTTTATTTACCTCTCTCCAAATATCTGTTACAAGCTAGTAGGACTCTTCTCCATCTAGTAGTCCAGGGTACTTCATTTCTGGCATTTCCATCTCAGCACATAGCCTTCAAGGTTGCCACAGCAGTGGAAGAGGAAACTGGAGGCTCACACCCTGTCTCTTAAAACACCTCAGCTCGGCACACACACCTGTCACGTCTGCTCGTGCTTTATTGGATAAAACTATTTGTCTGTCCCTATTAGCTGCAAAAGGGTCTGAAAATAAGGAGGAGCTCTTGAAACATCTGATTAATAATGCTGTCTCTTCCAGAACATCTTTGGGGGTGCACTAAGATTTAAAATTTTTAGAAAATATGGAAACAGTATTCATTTGCTCTTCCAAATTCATCTAATATTTTATAAGCACTATGTGCCTGCGTTGGTATGCGTTGTTAAAGATAAAAACAGTAAATAGAATTTCTCTCTTAAGGTGTTTAATGCCTAATATAGGATAGAAATCGTATAGAGACAAGGGGCATATTTGTTTATTTGTTTTACGATCTAGGGAAAAAACAATACCTGCTTGCTAATTGTTTGTGTGATTATACCTCCTTCAGATTTGTGCTTAAATATTTTCTTCTTCTTGAAGGATCCCCTGATCACCCTCTTTAATATTACACAATGATCAAACACTTCCTCTCTTTGTTCCAATCTATTTTTCTCCAAAGCGTTTATAACTATTATGCTACTTATTCATCTATTGTCTCATTCCATGCAATACACTATATGCTCAAAGAAGGCAAAATATTTTTTTTAATTCAGTGCTTTCATAATTTTCACAATACCTGGAATACAGTAGGTTCAGTAAATATTTATTGAATTATGTGAGTGAAGAAAATTATCAAAACATACAAAAGGTATGATAAGGTATGTGATTTTAGTAGAGAGCGTTACATTCAAGGCATGGAGGGTCACTGAAGGTTTGATGGATAAACCGGGCATTGGATACACTGATGCACAGAGGCTTTCCTGGCAGAGCACGAGAGCCATTGAACATGGTGCTACCATCAAGATGAGTGCACGAAAGGTTGGCTGAGTGCCGGGTGTATGAACCTGGGCAGAGGAAAATTACTCTGTACCTTTAGTGGCTGCATAATTTGCTCATAAGCTCTAGAGGATGCCATAAAATTATTGCCATATAGTCAGTCAGAAAGAGGTCCAAGAGACTCTGTCAAAGACCCTAGGGCAGGAGGAACGCTGGAATGATGTGCAACCTTCCATATTGCAGAATGCAAATGCTGCAGGAACTCGTCAGAGGCTGAGTAAGCTCAGGATAGGGAGATGAGGTACAAAGGTGGTTTTCGTTTTATTTCTTTGTTAGTGAGAAACCACAGCTGAGTAGGTGAAGCAGAACAAGAACACACCAATAGGTGGCTGGAAAAATGATACATTCCTAAGTGTCTCTCGTGGACCAAGACAAATGTCACCTCCTTTCCCGGCCATTTCACTCTCTGTCTCTGAGGTGCATGTAAAAACCTCAATACACTTTAATTTGGGGGTATAGGTACCAAAAGTTAACTGACTGAATGCTCAACATGCAAAGTAAATCATTCATTGAAAATATAAATACATATATACTGATTGTAATGTGGAACAGGAATGTATAGCAGTGCTCACAGATTTTAACAAATTGTTCTACTTTTTGTGGCCCAGTGCCTAGAACACAGTGGCCACTCAATAACTGCTCATTGGCTGAAATTTTACATTAAAATAAGTAGGCGAAGACATCTTCATTACTGTCTCCTCTGAGAGTAATCTTTCCATTTAATAAATCAGAAGCCTGAACAGCAGAATTGCATAATATGGTAACTTACATTGAAAAGCACCTGGTGGTAGGTTCATTTTTTGTTTTCGATTTATTGTTCATAGACAGTAGGTATGCATTAACTGGTTTTATTTTTACACTAGAATTCTGTGCCCTTTGTGCAAGATGTAGAAGTTTATTGGCAGCTAACTCACTTTGATGATAACTTTGGTGTGCTTGAGGGACATATTTTCATAAATTGCCACATTTTTGATAGATTTTACCATGACTGGTTTACTTACAGATTGTTATTACGCTCCAGCAGGATTCACTGCCTCTGCCCCACACAGATGATAAGGTAGAAACCTGTGCTCTCTCACTTCTTAACAACAATGATAATAGCAATGTATATGCAGTGTGTGTTTTCACAGCAGAGTGAAGAAAGAAGAAACCCAAGAGAGCCTGCACGGCCATTGGAGCATTTACTGTGAAACTAGAACAAAGCACTATAATTTCAAAGATGCTGTTAAAGGTGTCTTACTTTACCGAGAGGCACTGAAGAACACATCCATTAGACATGAACTTTCGTTAGATCTGCTAGAAGGCTTCTCTCTAACAGAGGTCAGTAATGTTGTTTTCAGGCTGCTTTCTACCTGAAAGCCGTTGCAATAGGTTTGCTAAGTCCCAAGGAACTGTGTTCCCAATGGTTACATGGAGCTCAATTCTGAGAGCACTCAACTACTTTTATTTCCCATTCCCATGCTGACTTTGAAGACTTTGAAGAATTCTTAGGGCCTCAATCCTCTAATCTTTAAAAAGTGAAATGTATATGTGAAATTTGGGTTCCCAATTAAATTCTTCTTGGATAATTATGAAGTCCCAGATGGTGTGTGTGATGGGGAGAAGGGTATAGCTAAAGTATGATGTTTCAAGGTGTTTACGAGAGAGGATGGGGGAATTTGGCTTTGATGAGGAACGTGTACAGAACTGACCACACAGAGCTTGAGTGGTAGGATGGCCACAACAGCTCTTTGCTCCAGGCCCCCAAGTGTGGAGGGAAACCCTGGGCAGGTGGCCTTTCTATTTATAGAATTTCCTTACTATCCAGGAATGAATTATCATGATAATAAATAGCATTTACACTTTCACAGGTTGTTCTATAAAGCTTAATTAAAGAATAGTTATTTTGGTTGAAAATTTCAACTAAAAAATGAATCACCCATCTACCTGCCTTCTTAAGAAAGGACAAAGATCAGAGTTTAATCTTTCTCAGTAACCAGGGATCATTATTACGAACATCTGCAAATGAGATATGGTGGCAATGCTGCTAGGTCACCAGGGAGCTTGCCCCGGCACCAGGCTGCCTATTCTGGGATCCATCAAAGCAGCGATCCAAGAATTCCTTATTTCTCCCCTGCTTCCATATTTTCAAAAGTTCTAATGGATGCACTGCATGCTCATGTGCATGACAAAGGAGTCCACTTTGTCCTCAGACTCCCTAAGAGGTCCGTATCCAAGTGGTCAGGAAACTCTGAACTACGCCAAGTGGCTCAATGCTTCTGTGATTGAGGACACGTTAGACAGAGTCTACCACCGTCATCACCCGGCATAGTTTTAGGCACGAAATTCATCGGAAACAGTCTATTTTTTAGAATCATATTGACTTGAGACTACAGTAACAATATTACCTTTGCCGACCTAAAGAATTTTTCTGATAAACAGGATAACTGAATTGCTTGGTGGTTAATTGACCAGTTAAATCCACATGTTAGCTTTTCACAGTCTTATTTCTCCTTTATAAGCCCCTGGAATCTTCCATGCGGCCAATGTGTTGCCTTGGGTATCATCAGTCACCTGAAAGCTTGCCTTATTATCCATCATTCCAAATAACCTAAACTGTGTATATAAACTTCCTTAGGCAGAGGCACAACATAATATCTGGACCTGACATTTGAGGCTTCATTTTTTTTTAATTCAATTACATTGTAACTGGAAAGAATAACATCAATTAGCAATGTAAAATGTAAAAGTAATTAATAACCATAAGCATGTGTCAGCCCCATGCAAAGCCAGTCCCCACCTCGAGTCACTCTCACCACCCGCCAGACCCTCAATCTTGGTTATTACATTCCTCTAAATTCCAAAACTGCAAACATCGCACTTACTTACAGTGATTTATTACTTCCAACCCAAGCTCTGCTGAGCCCCTCTGGTTCATTATTAATAAGGTACCTGTGAGGTCACTATCAAATTGCAACAAGATACAGGGTTCCAGAGTGCTAACAAAGAAAAAAAAAAATCTTGGCTGTGGGGTGGGGGAGAATTCTCTGCAAACTTAAACAAAAAATGATGCACATCAACAGCTTTGTGTATAGAGTGTCACCTTTTATAAGATTTTTTTTTAAATCCAAATAAAAAATTATGTTGTCATGTATTAAAAGTCTTTTCAATGAGCAACTACCTGTTTTCCAGGAGAATGCCAGAGTTTATTTATCATGGGAAACAAATGAAGGTGCAAATAAACAGAATCCTTCTCCCTGATGCTGGGAGATGTTGAACAATGTTAGAGATTGGAAATTTATCCATAACTAAGAAAAAAACCACACAACTGGGAGGACTCCAGTTACACATGTCTTAAGAAGAGGGGCAATTTAAGGGACACCCCAGTAATGGATGGCTGACTTTCCAGAAACACATCTAGTCAAAAATTATTGTTAATTTACATAACAGCTATAATGGACTCAGAATTGCAATAAGAAAAGAAAAAAAAAAGTTTTATCCAGAGGTCTTGTCCATAAACTTGCAGTCTATTTGGAGAAAAAGATAAACAAAAGGAAGTATTTAAGTAGCAGTTAATCCCTGGGGTGCACCTCATGTTAACTGTCTGAGGAGGACAGGGGTGCTCAGGGCACGTTTTCTGGAGGAGAGGAGGCTTGAACTCCACCTGGAGGTCAAACATCAGGGAACAACGGAGGCAAGTGGTCCAGCTGAATGAGCAAAGGGCAGGAAAGACAACAAAGAAGTGGAGGAAGAGGAAGAAGAGAGAAACATAACAGCAAAATGCTGCCAGTTCAAAGGATACATTTGTGAGTTATTTGGAATCATAAACTGTGATTAATACATGTGTCTGTGACAGCCTTCTCAGTAACTGGCACAAAGTGGAAGCTAAAAGATACAAGATGAACGGACAAATGGAAGAATGAATGATTGAGTGAAAAGAGAGCTGGGCTTTTTTCATCTTGCTTTGGCCACCACTTCACCCTTTCCTTTGATGTCCGTTGCTACATGAATAGAATATCAATCTCCGATTTGATATCGAGAACCTTTCCTGGAATCTGGCAAATCTGAGATCAAATTGTAGTTTATTTGCTTACTAGCTGGCTAACCTTGGGTAATTTACCATAATACTCTACTTGCTTTATGTTTTTTTCATCTATAAAATAAAAATAACATATTCATTTTACCATTTTATTACGAAGACAGAATAAGACAGGATTGGTACATATTCTATTGCTTGAGACATTATAATTTGATCTTAAACTTAGACATACTAAAAAGATAATTCTGCTAGGAAAAAAAAGTCTGCCCCAAATTGAGTTTTATTGATACATGTAAATTATTTTGAATTATATAGATCCTTATTCAGGGGAATAATTGGCAGAAGATTCTGGAAGGATCACCTGGGTACACGGGAAGGTAGTGTCTGAATTCTCTCCAAGCTCCTAGACACCAGTGCTTATGTTAAGGTTTTGGTCATCATGTTTATATACACAGAGTAAAGAATGCCATCTAAGCACCCTGCCTTGAGTATTCTCCTTTCTTCCTACACTTTTCTTCAGCAAACCTGGAACACAATGCCATGTCCTCAAATCATCAGTTTTATCACTGGAGTTGGTATGCAGCATGAAAGCTTTTTAAGTCAGAGTCAGACATCTACTTATATGAGAGAAGCAGGACTTTGCTGAAAAGTTTGCGTTATTTAGCTTAATGTAAACCAGTAACAGTAAAGATTCACTGGTAAGCACATGGGCTCTCAGAATTCCTCAAGAATATGACTTTCCACTGCAGTCAGTTGTGCACAAGACCCCATCCTTCACTGGCTTGTTAACCCCTGAAGGTAAGGTCTCACAATTTACTTATCTTATTGAAATTACATCATAAAAGTAACGCCTTTCATGAAGCAAGCACAGAGACTCCGTCTCTCCCTCATTCCCTCCTCTACCACCCTGTCTTCCTTCCTTCCTTTTCAATGTTTAGTGAATTCATTCTCTGCCGTATCACTGTTTGGCTTGTTAAATTGTTTGGATGTGTTTAATTGTCCTTCTGGGTGAAAAAGAATGAAGGCTTCTGGGTCTGTACAGAAATCTGCTAAGGCGTTATTTCTGGATACACTTGCTGCTGACAATTCTGTGTGTAATTTTAGGTATTTAAAGCAACAGCGGGAATCCTGTTATAGAGTCTTGATGACTACAAAAAGATTTATAGCTTCATGATGAGGAAGTTGGAGGGGAGAAGTGGATGAAAACAGAGATATTCCTGAAGGTCATTATGTAGATTAACACAAGTCCTCTGTCAAGAGAGGAGAACCAAGGAAGAAGGGGAGAGATTTCTAAAAGCTGAGGAATGTGCCTCTGTCTCCTCATGCCTGTTGTTTCCCTTAAAAGTACACAGATCAGTCCTAGGGCAGAGTTTCCTGCATATTGTACCAGTCAGGGCTCTCCAGAGAAACAGAAACAATAAGATGTATGTAAATGCACATAGAAAAAAATAACATCAATATATATACATGTATACACACATATATACATGTGCATGTGTGTGTGTATGTATGTGTATGTGTGTGCGCATATGTGTGTGTGTGTGTGTGTGTATGTATGCCAGTCTGAATCCCAAGACCTGAGAATCAGGAGATCTGATGATGCAGTTCCAGTATGAATGGCAGCAGGCTTGAGACCCAGAAAGAACTGATGTTTCAGTTCAGGTACAAAGGTGGGAAAGAACTGGTGTCCCAGCTCAAGGCAGTTGGACAAAAGAAGCTCCCTCTCACTCACAGGAGGGTCAGCCTTTTTGTTTAATTCAAGCCTTTGACTGGGAAAGTCCTGCCCACATCTGGGAAGGCAATGTGCTTTACTCAGTTTACCTATTCAGATGCTAATCTCATTCAGGAACATCTCAAAGACACACTCAGGATAATGACTGACCAAATGCCTGGGTACCCTGTAGCCCAATCAAGTTGATACATAAAATTAGCCATCATAGGTATAAAGAGTCATCAGTAGCAGGTAACACAGGTGCTCTGAAAGCAAGGGAATAATACATTCCACTTCATAGTGTGTTTTGTGCCAGGATCTTCGGAGGTGTTTTCCTTGGCTCACCATGCTGCAAAATACATCTTCCTTGCAATCCACTTATTATTTCCACCTATTCCTTCACAAATAGGGCCTGGATATGGGGCTTCAGCCTAAAATACTCAATTTTCTCATCTTGTGTCCTATTAATCTTTTGCTGACCGTTCAGTACCTACTGTGAGCCTCAGGTGGAGATGACAAAGCCTGTCTCCGCAGCAGCTCATTAAAGGACAAAGAGAAATGTCTATAAAGCATTATTTGAATGCTTAGTTTTTGGGTTATCATCTATCAGGCTCCACACATTACCTCTGCTTGACGGTTTCCTCCTTCCACTGCATGGGCCTGGCTTATGTTGGAGCCGGTGAGATGATGAGAAACAGCTGTAAATTTGTGCCTGAGCACATTGTTATCATCCTGACTTCTTTGCCAAAGCTCTTTCATTCACTATTAGCAAAATAAGAGAGGAAAGAAAAGCTTCCTAAAGCCACTTCAATCTTTCCTCCAGAAACACAGGAGACCAACACAGATGGTAGGAAGACAAAATGTGGTTGAACAAGCTAGAGATTTGGTTTTCATGTTGCTGCATAATTGATTTGACTGATTTCTGAACTTGCCAAACTAACCCAGTGAGCGTCACAGATGCTGCATTCTTCCAATGTGAAGTTCTTTTCTAACGTCTAAATATTTTAAGAAAGAGATTCCTTTGCTCCATCTATCACTAGACCTTGCTCAACACTGCAATGCAATGCTGTGACACTGCAGACATTGTCCTCCTACCCGTGGTGGGGCACAAGCAGGAAACCAAATACTCATTACAAGAACCAGGTGGAGAGATTAAAGGGCTTTCTTCCCAACTTAGCTTAATAAAATGAGATAGAGTTTCAATATTGTGAAAACTACATTGGCAAATTGATGGGAAAACAAAACAAAATCCTATGAAGTGGTACAGAATCTAGATGATTTTAGAGAACAGTTTTCTCGAGGCTTCAAAGTCACAAGAAGATCACATTTTTCTGCTAAAACCTTGGCTGCAGAAGTGAGCTGTGCTGAAGTCTGCAGAACAACTACCTACTAAGATGAAAAGACTAAACACACAGAGATGTGAAAAGTCTTCTCAGGCAGTAGGCAATGAAAAAAAGAAACAAAACAAAACAAAAATGATTTTACCAACCCCTACCTAGTTTTAGCTCCTTTAAAAAAATCCATTTATGTATTTATTTTTAAAATTCGTATATTGTTTCCATGCTACTCACTTTCACCCCACACTCCCAAATATAAGCCCCGCAAGTTCAGGTATATTGTATCTCTTTTTTTTGAAATTTCAAAATATTGCAGGGGTACAAATATTTTGGTTACATGCATTGCTTTTATTCATATTTATAATTTCAGAATCCAGAACAGCATATGGGACAAAATAGGCTTCCAGGAAATATAGTTGAATTATTTGAACAAAATCATACCAAGACTGAGAAAATATTCCTTAGTAGGTGAAATCATAGAAAAACAAAGTGCAATGAGTTTCAGCTTGAGAAAGCAAAGAATCAAGTGATCCAAAATCATCCCCAAGCAAAGAAAGAGCTATCCCCAGAAGTAGATGTGTAGGATCACATAATGTTATCCCATTTCTCAGGGTTGGAGCTCAAGATGTGGCCATGACACAGTAACGGGGAAATGTTTAACTAGTGAATTATGAAAATTAATCAGATACATATAAATGAAACAGCAAGCAATGGTACACACACACACACACGCGCGCGCATGCGTAACTTTTAGCACACGTGGTGTGAATTGAAGAGTGATGTCTTTCTAAGGCGGTATCCAACAACACTAGGAGCAAAGGAACAATGGAAGAAAGCATCTTCAGCTGAGGGAAGTACCTCACGCTTCCTCGCTACGCAAAACTGGAATTCTAATCCAGCAAAGCAACACAATCCTGGTGGTCCTAGTGTTGCTTTGAGGAAGTGGTTTCAAATAATAAAGTACAAAATGAATAAAGCAGAGAGGAGAAATTGAAGCTATGGAAGCGAGTACAAGTTGAGCAGGGAAATAGTCAAAGAGGAAATGCAGGAATACAAGGCCAATGGCATACAGGGGCAGGATTTTCTCATAATGGAGAAGGGACACCCTATCTCTTAACCCTGGGAAAAAAAAGTAAAGATAATTATAAATATGAGACAGATTTTACCCCAATGGATAAAAAGAAGTATTTAGAGAAACAGTTCATGAGGTTTCCAAACTTCTTCAAGAAATAAAAGGCAAATTTGCTGAGAATAAAAGAGTGTATTTGAGTAACAGGTTTAAAAGAATATCTAAGTTTTAAAATAGCAATTGAAAAGAATCAGAGCTATCCTATCTAGGAAGAAAACCAGAAGTAATTGTTGGATGATGCTGAGGCTCTTCCAGTGGTAGGTGGACATAGATTTGCAGTGTCCCCCACAGGTGTGATGGTGTTTTCTTCAGAAGTTCTCAGTCACCCAGGCATGCAAATAGAGAGTCCAGATTGTGGCATCCCCCTGGGATGGGTCTGCTGTTAGAAAGAGGCAGCAGGTAGCAAGGTAACTGACAGTTCTGGTGAGAGAGCGGCTCTGCTGTATCGCTTCACTCAGTTGGCTGCACAACTATTCCCCCAGCCCTTGTCACTTCAAAACTGTCATAAGTAGTGCAGAGTGACCGACCCAAAACAGAATCACACCTCAAATTCTTTTGCTCCCCATGAACAGCAGGATAAAATCCAAGCACTTTTCTACGGACGCTATATGATATGTCCCTCCATGACATGGTCCCAACCTACCCTCCTCAACCCTACCTCCTAATATATGCCCCTTTGCCTAATCTTGCTCAAATGCTTCCTGGATTTTTTTTTTAATAGGAACAATTTCTACATTACAAGTTGTGATACAATGACACCTACAAGTAACTGCAAGGATATTTCACTCCTCTGTGGTTTTGCACAACCTGTTCCCTTTTCCCAGCAGTAATCATCTGTCACTCTCACTGTCCTGCTTTTCCTTCCTCATGTCGATGAGTTTTGACCTAGGGAATGTGCATCACTATATACAAATTCTATAGTCTATCCATATTTCTAAGCTGACTTTATTGTAATTATGTGTTTAGACAATGTTTCTACTAGATTGTAATCACATTAATAACAATGACTTGGTGGCACATTTATTTTTTTGTGCTCAGGACCCAAGTATTAAGTGAAACATGGGACTTACCAGACAAACATGCATTGGGCTGAAGACAGGATACCTTTGTAGCTGGGCATCAGAGATGATGTGGACGTGACCGGGAAAAGGCCACCAAGAGGGCAATTCTGAGACAAAGAGAGATGAGAAAAGGAGACTGTCGGGTTTGGACAGTAACGGCAGACTTGCCTTTGTAAGACTGCCTCAGATATGGAGACACAATATGGATGAAAACATCAGATGAACTAGACTGTAGAAAACGTTAAAAACTAGATGATGGAAATGAGCTGAGATGTTGAAAATTAGAATCCCAATGATTAAAAGGTCTTTCCTTTCCTTTTCTGAAAAACATTGGTTTAGGGGGTGAAATTACTCGATATCATGTTATACTAAGGTGTTTATCATTCTATCGTTTTGTAACACCATAGGTAAAAGTACTTTCTTTATTTGTTTAACTGTGGTTTTAAGGAATTAAATTATTAAAAACATCAAGAAAATCTATTCTGAAATGAAAGTTTCTATATTTAAACAAGGTTGAATTACAAATAACAGAAGCCAGATACAAAAGAGTACAATTCCATAGGGTTCCATCTATTCAAAGTACGAAAACATGACCACACACTAATCTATGTTGTTTGAAGTCAGGGTAGTAGTTACACTCGGATAAGGTGGGGACCAGAGTGGACCAAGATGCAAGCTTCTGAGCTGCTGGAATATTTTCTTTTTTCTGTGATTTGAGTGCTAGCTACACAGATGTGTTCAGACAGTAAAAGTTCTAATTTAACTTTTTATGAATCTATATTACTTTAAAAAAATTTTTAAAATTATAAATATAAAGTTAAGAGAAAACATTTGCAAAATTATATAATTTGCAGAAAAAGTTACTGTGTCTAGTGAAAAAAGAGCTCCAAGAGATGCATTCAAAAAAGACAACCCAGGAGAAAAATGGACAAAGAACATTAACAGGCAACTCATAAAATGAATACAAATGGATAATAAACATATTTTTAAAAGATTCTTTATGTTATTATTGATCTGGAAACCTCAAATTCAAAAAAATAGCTACCATATTTAACAGACTAGCCAACATTAAGAAGATGGATAATAGCACAATGGCCAGCCTTTACTGAGTATGTACTGTGTGACAACATTCTCCTACATGCTTATTTTTTTCTTATAATCCTCATTTAATTTGTGAACTCATTTTTATCTCCATTTTATAAACAATATTAGTAATTTTCTCATATAGTAAATGATAAATCTAGGCTTCAAATCAGCCAGTCTGTCGCCAAACTCATTATTTTAACTATCATTTTATGTGGCTCCTCTGTTAGAATCCTGCCCATTAGTAATAAATACACCTCCTCCTCTACGCACACTGACCGATTCACAAACTAGTCACAGGAGCAGGGTGGGAATTTAAAAATAAATTTGTTCTATTATGTTGCTTATGAAAATTGTTGCTTTAATACTTTTCCATTTTAGGTAACTGAACACATGTATTCTAAAGCTAACTTAAAGACAATCCTCCCAAGCTCTTCCTCTTTACTTTTTTAAAATTATTAACCCCTTAAAAATTAAAACTAAGTTTATAATCAAATGTTATCAAATTCATTTGATTGTGCACCTGAGGTGGAGCAAATGTTGGGATTACGGTTAAAAAAGATAATCGTTGGTTATAAATACTGAAAGTGTAGGAATCCTATAACAAAGTTATATTTATCCTGTATACAAAGTTATAATTACCTATAAACGAACACTGAAGAAATTCTACAAGCCTTCGCACATACACAAAACAAACACAGGAAATCACCACATCAAGAAAGATTTAAAAAAAAAACAAAAAAAAAATCCTTAAAACTATAAGGCCAATCTTATCTGTCAAAAATGTGCATGTGTAGTTTGGCTAAAGCCACCAGTGGAAAGAAACCTTAATATTCAGATCACGAATCAGAACCAAATATGCTCTATACAAGAGACCCACTTAAAACAAATGATTTAGAAAGGTTATCAAAAGTTTTAAATTACAGTGAGTTGGTAAAATGTCTTTCACCCACACAGGCAGAAACAATAGATAATGATGTGAATTCGGGGAGTAGAGATTAATCATAAGCCTCTTTCTTTCATGGTTCTCTTTCTGAACCACATTGAGAATTTATGCAAGAATACAGATGAGGCAGAATACAGTGCCTATTTTGGTAAAATTATATTGGGGACATGGCTTAGACTCAAGGCTCACTCTTTAATCTCTAAATTAAATTTTCCCATCAGAGGAGGCATCTGGAGAACCACGGGCTTTGTAGGAGCCAGGACTGTGAACCTAGCACACGAGAAGGAGAGGTTAAAGTTTGCTTTGTTTCAGGCCCACGTATGAGACGGGAGTGAAAAAGGGAGCAAAGTGAGAGACAAAAAGACATAGACAGAAAACTCACATGTATGTACAGCTGAGAACCAGGAACGCTTTATGAAAAGGGACCACTGAAGTTTCTTAAACAAGTTCATGGGTAAAGGACATGATTACTCATTGATAGTGAACATTGGAAAGGGACCAAATTTGGGAGAGAGACTATAAATCTAGTGTTATACATAATGAATTTGAGAGGCTCAAGATGGAGATCACTCAGAAGACTGTTGGGTACATAAGTCTGCAACTAAAAGGAATGCATATGCTTTCTCCTGCATTCCCTTTTAACCACTGTGGAATCTTTGTTAGTCATTTACTGCGCCTATGATTAAAAATGTAATTTCTTCCCATGCCAATTCTTTGCAATGTAATATTTAAATGACATTAGTGCTCAACACCAATCCTTTTTATCATGGTCTTCCTTTTCATGATTTTGGCTATACTTTATGGACAAGTGTTTTGTTTTTATTTTTTCTTTTCTTTTTTTTTTTTTTTCTTTTGTCCAAGATTGCTTCACAGACAGAAGAACAGTTCCCTGAGCTTAGTCCTGTTTGAGAGCATCTTCTTCTAACACTTGAACATGAAAGATACTTTTTTATGATATTTTGATCATTTACTATTTCCTGCTGACCTTGTAGACCTAGGCCACTTTGTGAAAATTCAATGTTGTTTTTGAGAATCGGAAAGTGAACCTAATAGTTTTTTACTTGGAGAGAGAGAGTTGATTTTTTTCTGCTTGAATAACTGAAAATTTCTTTCTGTCGTCATGAAGTTTAGTAATTTCACGAGGATAAGTTTTGGTGGTGGCTGTTGTGTATGTGTTCTTCCTCCAAAGGGAACCCTATTTGTTAAAATCAGGGTCAGTTGCAATTATCAGTAAAACTCAAAATAACAGTTAATTAATGAGACAATTTCTTGCCCTGTCATGTTTAAGAAATCTGGAGGAAACCTCTATGACAACATCCCAGGCTCCATAAGGAGAAATGCAGAGAAATGACAAAATTTTATTCCTCTGAGGATGTTATTTCCTGGAATTCGTAGCTACTCTTGTTGCTCACATCCCATTGGCCAGAACTTAGTCACATGATCTCACCCGAGTGGCAAAAGCAGTTAGGAAATGCTGCTTTTATTCCAACCAGTCTTTTCCTACTTTTTTTGTTTTGATATGATTCAGTTGAATTCTCTTTGTCTCTTTCCCACCTCATGAGTCATTTACCTACTTGTCTGAGCTGCTCCTAGAGGAGGGGATAGTAAACTTCCTATCTTTTCTGTATCCTAAAGAGCACAGATGGAGTTAAGGGAAAGAAGATGAAAGAGAAACATAATTTTGGGGATGGATAAACTATCCTGGAAGTGGTGGTCTCTGAGTTCTCTTCTGAGGTCATTTAGTCTGCTCAGGAATTGATCCTATTCCTAGTCCCATCGAGTAATGCCTTTCAGTTTCAGTACAAATAAGACCTGAATTTCCATCAAAGAAAACCAGTTCCATTATTCTTTATTCCTTTTACTCAGTGGTAACACTCTAGCAGTCGTTTTCA
Source organism: Avahi laniger (assembly GCA_963575035.1). Taxonomy (NCBI): domain Eukaryota; kingdom Metazoa; phylum Chordata; class Mammalia; order Primates; family Indriidae; genus Avahi; species Avahi laniger. Next base: position 36,744 of record CAUYSK010002220.1, read on the forward strand.
CCAGGCCACTGAGAAGGCAGAAGAGGAGAGATGTACTGAGGCCTGTGGGGAAGGACCATTTTCCCATTTCTAATAACAAGACAGGGGAACTTCCTCAAGGCTCTTGGGAAATGTGCAGAATCTGTACAAAGAAAACTGAGCATCCCTACTGAGGTCTATGAAAAAGGCTGGAATAAAGGCATTAACTTAAATGGTAAGAATTGATATAGTAAAAGTTGTAAATAAATAAATAAAACTTTAAAAAAAGAAAACCCAAGAAAGGTCTCCAAGTATTAGCCTATATATATAATGCAAACCAATTATAATCTGACATGTTTAACTTAATAAATGAAAACAATAACTAATTATATGAATGATTTATATGGAAGAATAAGTATCTAAGGATTGCAAATGAGTTTTCATTTTAAATAAAGAGTGATGGGGGTAGATTTTCTCTACCAAAGCATAAATCGTATTTTTAAGCTATAATAATTAAAGAACGTGGTGTCAGGCCAAGAAAAGGCATATACACTAGTGCTATATGTTGGAAAATTCATAGGTATGTATATATATATATATATATATATATATATATGACCATACACACACACACACACACACACACACACATACACACACACATATATATATAAAACCATAGTATTAAATGTGTGGTCAAATAAGCCTTTATATTTCCAGGAGAAGGGCATTAAAAATATCTAAATACCTGAGGAGAGGGAACATTAAATGAGATTCCTAAACCACATCTGACACCAAGAAGGGAAAAAAATACTTTAGGGATTCAAACTTAGAAAATGTGATCTAGTATGCATTAGTAAAAAATATGATTAAGCATATTCTTACAACTATTTTTTTCCAATGAGCAGAACATTCTGATAAGCAAAACATCCATGGCAGAAATCCGGAAGCCATGACTGACAGTCTATGAAAAACTGAAAGTGTTTACAAAATTAAAATGCAGACAAATAGTGGGTAATATTTCCACCATGGATGAATAATAAAAATAAAATTGCTACAAAACAAAGAACCTTGAAAGAGAAACAGGTGAGGAGAAAGGCCCATCATCCTGCTCAATCAGCAGCTGATTCAGCTTTTGTGTGAGTTTGCCTTAAAGGTTTATGATTCCTTCCTTCCTTCATTGTTACTTGTTAGCATCTCTTCCCTTATAGCCTCTATTTACTTCAAAGGAAATACACTCACCCCCTTTTTGGGCAAATGCAGCCCAACAACTTTCTTTTATCATGATGTTGACATGTGCTCAATTAGCAAAGCATCATCATCTCAACTGTTTGTTTAAACAGATTAATGTGAATATGAATGAAAGAGATGATTGAAGAGACATTTATATTTTTACTAAAACAAAGTGTACTAAATAAATGAAATCTGGTGTCCTACTTAAGTAGTCTCAGATGCCGTGCCCAGATTTACAGAGCCAAAGCCCATCTCAGTAATGCGGAAGGACTTGAATTCGTCCTTGACCCATGGCCTTGTTTCTATTTCTCATCCCAAACAGATCCAAGGGTTTGGGATGCTTGTCTCACCCCATTCAGATATTTGACATTTCTCAAGGTTTGGATTCCCAACTGATACTCCTGTTCAACTAGTCCATCAGTCTGCTCGGTTTCCCCAGCCTGACAGGAGGGAGGATCTCCAGTTGCAGTTTCCTATTTCAATCTCAATGCAGAGCAGACCACACCTTTAGTTATTCTTCCTACAGGACCAAAAGAGTTCACTGCCTTGATCCACCCAGGCATTCATTTGCTTTGCTAATTTACTAGAAGCCCACTGAATATATTTTGTGGCATGAGAACCATTCTAAGTGTCACAGAGGACTCGAGAAACATGTCAGTGTGGCCACTAAGAAGTTACAGTCCAATTGAGGAACCTGAAATTGCAGACTCTATTGATAATGCAAAGATTAGCAATCAAATGGTTAACCTGAATTTAATGTTAGGAATACTAACTCACAATCAGCATGGGACCAATTAGAAATACAGAAGAATTAAAACAAATCAATTCCACTGAATTTACTGCAGATCATATGGCTGACAGCTAAGTGCTTTGTGGTAGATATTTTTTCCCTGTTCATACAACTAGGGGATCAGTTTTCAGCATCTGCAGGCCTGGTGCGGTGGCTGACAGGTCCTATGGGTGAGCATGCCAGGAAACACATTTCAGGGAGAATGAATGGCAGAAAGTAATCGCTATACTCAGTGGAAATGTCAGTAGATGCAATTCCTGCTTCAATTAATAATTCAATATCGTTTACAGATACCCCTCATCTAGCTTCACCATGCAATACTTAGACAATGAGGTACAGGATTTGTAAAAAATCCAAAATTCAGTAATACTGTTAACCATATACATAAATACGATTACTGATTTTGAGTGGAGAACAGAATTACAGCGACAGACAGGTCTTCCTTCTAAGACTATATACTGTTAGTTACTCGCTTTGGGCCCCTGAAATCTTTAGAACTATGATTTTGTGATATTTTTGTCATGATGACATTAAGGGTGGAGCCCCTTATAAGGTTTATTTATGACTCAGTGTCACTTCTGAATGATAGCACATATACATGTAGAATTTATAGAAATAGAAATGTCATATAATTATGATGAGAATAAAAAATAATGCAGCCACCTTTTGTGGAATATTTACTCTATGCTAGTTGCATCTAGACAATATTTTATTTTAAACATAATCATTAAGGAAAGAAAAGGACTCTGGAGATCTACGACACCACATTCAGATACAGGATTTACTAATTGTCCCCACAGTAAGCTGACTATAAAGCTCATAGTCACCATAGTAACTGCAATTGCAAATATGGGTTTTAGAGATAGAACGAAGGTGAAGACAAAACTCCATTGTTTGTTAACTTTTTAGCTCAAGGCAAGGTCTTCACTTTTCCACACTTCAGTTTCCTCATCGCAAAACAAGTATGGCGATAATTCATAGAAATGTTGCATAGATGATGCAAGCAGCATCATTCTCATAGTACCTGGCTCAAATGTTTACCGATACTATTAATATTTTATTTATTACTACTATGCATTCACTTGTACATTCATTCTTTATATATCTTATTGCTGCCTATGACGTAATCACTCATGGGATAGACACTAGAAATGGTCAGTGCTACACCTTTCAGGTGGCAATGGTACCATTTCAGTAATGCTTGGATAATTAAGCCCTCCTAAAAAATACATACTTCATTTGGGATAGCCAAAAGCTTTAAAGCTCTTCAATAATGGTCCATTTCTGCATTTCCTCTGGTAGCCACCAACCACATGTGGCTATTTTAAAGTTAAATTAATTGAAATGAAATAAAAATAAAAATTCAGTTTCTTAGCCATTCCAGCCACATTTCAAGTTCTTACAGGTATTTGTGGGCAATGGCTGTAGATGCGGATAGAACAATTATGCATCATCATCATCATGGCAGAAAGTTCCACGGAACAGCAACAGATACCTTTAATTGTTTATTAAAGTGTGAATAACCAAGCAATTATTCATTATTTACACATTTGGGTCAAAGCATTTTTAGAGCTTTTTCTAAGACCCTATTTTGATACAGAGAAAGACGCAGGAAACACAAAGACACTGGGGAAAATCTTTCAAACCTTTTCATTTCAAACATATTCAACTCCCGCGCTACGTACACACACTCACTGTGTATGAAATTAAGTCTGTAGATTTGACACCTCTGAAAGAAGAACCTCCGTGTGTGTGTCCAGACCCTACCGTTTTAATTAGCACACCATTCCTTGGCGTTACCCAGGGATATTGGTGTGAGCTAACCTCACTCATGAGGAAGAGCTATCAGCCTGAGAACAAATGCTCCTGAGTCAAGATGAAAAATCAATCTCGGAGAGCGTGGGAGGAGTGATATTGTCTGAAATGCTCCTCTTGCCCTAGTGTGGGTCTCTCCCTCCCATGTATTAGTAGCAGCACAGACCTTTGAAGGCTCCAGATATTATGCTTTGGTAAGATAAGAACCTGCTGTCAAAAATGGACCAAAGTCCCATTCCATGTGCTCACACACATACCCACATTTTTTTTTTAAATCAAACAAACAATAACATCCAAAGAAGCCAGCTACTCTATTTGAACAAATCTCAGCATACTTTCCAAATGAAAGCAAAACTCATCACTTCCCAGGTTAGAACAGCTGAGACCCATCAACCAACGGAAAACAATTTGTTCAGAGTAGAAGCTGTCACCAGCTATTACCACGTGGAACGTGAAGAGCTGCTGCAGATCTCGGCTCCCCGGTTCTGGAAGGCCTGCTCCCATTTCACTTGACAGCTGTGGACATTGGAATAATACAAAACATAACCTAATCAACAGACTGTGAAAAATCTGAAAGCTAAAGACAGATGTTCAACCACCATCGCCACCTTTCATATTTAATTATATTTATGTGGGGGGAAAACAAGCAGTAAGTCAACTCCTTTAAGAAGCTCTACTTTGCTGTTGACTTAATGATGGGGTGAGTCTGCCATGCTCAAACAGTGGTCCCCAAATGGCCAAAATCTAAGCGCTGGTGGCAGATGAGCCTACATTGCATTGCCTGTGTTTCATACAACAACCTACACTCTTCTTCTTATTTTCAGAGATACCTCATTATTTTCAGAGGTACCACATTCACCCTCACTGTTCTTTATCAAACTAGTCTGCTGATGTCAAATCTATATCTAGCAGTGATTGAATGCACTCAGCATACACCAAACAGACTGAGATAGTAGGTGATTTTTTTTTCTCCACCTAACTAGAAAAACAAACAAATATTTTCCTTTCTCCATTGTGAACTACAATGATCCCAAAGACATCTCAGAAATCAAAAGAAGAATAGTATATCGTTTACTCCACTGTCCAGTATCAGGAAATGGCTTGTTGTAAGATCAGCAGGGGTCACAAACTTACCTGCCTACACACAACAGGCAGATAAATCAAATGAGTGAAGTGTCCTGTCTCAGTTTCCTCATTAGAGGCCCAAAAGAGAGTGAGAGGGACTGCAGAGAACTGAAGATTCATGCCTGGTCTTCAGTCCAGCCCTCATGCCACTCAGGAATGTGGTTCAGCTACAGATAGAGTGGAGAGAGGCTAGAAATTCAGGATTTTATATAAAATTTAATTTTTAAATATTTGCAATCAATTATAGTTTTCCAACATGGTCCACGGTGTGGAAGCCAAAAAAAAAAAAGTGTATATTCTAATATTCTAAATATAGACTTAATTTTGCAAGCTTTGACTTAAAAGATTTCAGAAATACTGTTATAACTTTTACTAAATATTGCTCCTCATGAGAGGTAAAGACAAAAATGTCCGTTTCTGAAGGGCAGTTATGATCAGTAAAATGGTCACTGGCCTAAAACTGGGGGGTCTTGTGTCTTTCCCAGCTCTTTCATTTATAAGCTGAGTGACTTTGGGCAAATCACATACATAGCATCTCAGTTTCCTCCTATTTAAATTGGGGTCTCCCTGCCATGTCTACTTCATGTATTTTGGATATAAAATAGTGAATATGCTTTCTAAACTGCAAAGTGTTCTATTGCAAGAGAATATTATCAGTTGTTAGTATTTCAATGAGTTATCAATAAAAATGCCTATTGCTTATCATTTACATTACTCCCCCTACCCATCCAGAGGGAGGAGTAGCTCTTGAACACTAATACATGTAACTCAAATCACACTGAGATTCAAAGTAAAAATACATGCTTCTACCATTAATTTAAGCAATTCCCTTCACTTTTATGGGCCTAGGTTTTCCTGTTGTCAAATATAATAATGATACTCTCCATCTTTATTAGAAGACTATTATGAGGTTGAAATGCATTCAAAGATATTAGGAATTGAACACAGTAAAAATATAAGGTAGCTTTTCAACTTTAATGACTATTATTTACTATCATTTGTCCTTGTTTTCCATGGAAAAGGAAAATAATGCCATCATTATATTAATTACTCTAATATTAATAATATTTAACATAATGATTTGTCACATACCTATTATGAAAATGTATATTGTAAACAATATATTGCACATTGTATATATGAAAATGTATAATGAAAATGAAATTGCATAAAATATCCCTAAAAGCTATATGAGATAGATACTCTTGCTGTCTCTGCTAAGATCCACATACATCTCCCCCATCCTTGTTTTTTTCTCCCCCACCCCAAGAATGACCCGATTTTATTTGAGGCAGTGACATTTGTGGCCCCGGGCTCTATGGCTCTGCACTTTCTTTCTCAGAGTCCTTTGCAGCAAGGGGTGGACACATACAAACAGTTCACACTGTGCTAGAGAAGCAAAGTCCATGGGTGGTTAGAGGAACATTTTGCTTTGTCTATGAAAGGCAGCAGGAGACAGCAACTTTAATTCCTCTTTCTACTCCAGACTTCTGAAGCTCCAGAAGCAATGACAAGGATAGGGAAAAACCAAGGGCATTGTAGATTTGTTGAAGGTGATATTTTCAAATGAGGGAACCGATGCTAGCAGTTGGCTAAATCCACTTCTCTTTTTGTGTGACATCCATCATCCCCAACTTGCTTACATCTCTGTAAATTATTATTTTTATTTTTGCCACTCAGCAGACTCAGGTGAAAACCAGTCCATGATTTGATTCTAAGCTCCATGATGTTAAATCCTGTGCTGCAAGGCATAGGAGCCCACAGGTTGAACAAGGAAGTCAGAAGCCATTAATCTTTCTGGAAACCAATTCTTTCATCAATAGCACGAGGATTATAACAAATACTTCACTCATTTAAGTAAGAAGCAAGAGAAAAGTTTACATAAAATTATTCCACAAAATCTAATGGGCAACAGAAATTAGGTGTTCGGTATTATTAATGCAGATTTAAAATTTCACAGTTCTGCTAATTATAAAATATGATTTTACAATATTAAGTGGCACATTTCCTAAATGTTCTACCTAGGGAAAATCATTGATGGCTCAATATATTTTATGATTCTCTCAAAAAAGCCAAAAATAATCTAACGTTTTAATATTTTGTTGGATTCTCCATGAAAACTATTTCCAATGGAAGATGATTTCTTGGCATTTTGCAAATGGTGTTTAATACTAGCAGGTAGAAGAAAGGGGAAGAGAGCAAACATTGCAATGAACGTCCTCTGATATTAACAGCCAAATTACTAAACGATAGCACACTTCTTTTCATTCTCACAGAAACTGAGAGGTAGGCTTTGTCACTCAAGTTGTACAATATAGTTCAGAGGGATTTTGTTCTTTGCTCAAAGGTATACAATTTTGAAAAGGCGTACTTAAAATCCCAAGCTGGGTGTCCTGAATTCCGATCACTGTCTCAGCCACTAAGATGCACTCCCATAGCTGCACAGAGATAGACCAACGCCTACCAGGTATCCATGAAGTCGTGGAGGTTTGCGAAGAACCATTCTTCTCAGAGTTTGCAGATGCAATTACAAATGGGGAGACTTTGATTTATGAGCCGCTGGCACATCTAAAATTGCAATAATACTTTCAGATGAGGGCGCTCCACAAATACTGGCTAAAATGCATAAAACAGGCACATGTGATAGTTTTCAGTTGATGTAGTGGAAATATTTAAGGCTCAGCCCACACTCATCCTGGGTTTAGATCTGGATTCTGCCACCTATTAACTGTGTGAACTGGGGCATTAATTTAAAATCTTTTTGCTTCAGTTTCCTCCTGGTTAAAATGGGAATAGTGTCAATCCTGTGTCATAGATTGGTTGTAAGAATTAAATAAGGCAATTAATTTTAGCTATTATCTTTAAAGGAAACTTAGACTGCTAAAGCTTTCGTATGTTTAGTTGGTGTCAAAATTTACCCTAATCTGGAGGATAATGGATGCGAAAAGAAATAAAATGAACTATAGAAGTATATACATCACAATTTATCTTGTCAGTAACTGTTCTTCAGGAAATACAAATTAGAGCAATTTAAAATTAATGATTAAAGATATATGGAGGTACACTGAGGATCACGTGAAAGAGTTCATCAGATATAGATATTTACGTAACAAGCTACAAATTACAGTAGACAGCTCTGGTTGGGGACTGATTTGGCCACATCTGGTCTATGAGAACTGTCCCTGAACAGGTCAAGACTGGACGGCCCCATCTCCCTTGTAATGGCAGAGTGAACCACTGACTGACCTAGTTTGGCCACACAAATTGTGTCTCCCAAGAAGTTGGAAATGAAACAAAGAGAATCTAGTCAATCTTTGTCAGATGTTTGAACTGGGAACATGTGCAATATTAGGCCGGGGCAGTCTAGTAAAGGTGGTAGCAGAAAAGTAGGCAAGGCAGGCTGGCAGAGAAAGAAGAGGAACAGAACTCATGTCTGACGCCAGGCAACTAGGACCAAGTCAGGACTCTCCTTTTTATTATTTGCCAGTTTATGTGACTTTAAGCAAGTTACTTAACTTCTCCCTGGTCAGTTTCCTCTTTCATTGTGGGTGAATGAGTCCGCAGAGGTGAAGCACTTGGAAGGAGACATGAAACTTGGTACATTTTCTATATTGAATCTCTAATAATGACCATCCTCTTATGCCATTATCATATGTCTGTGCATCTGTGTTGGACCTATTATCCTGAGTGTGCAAGTCAGAGGGAACACAGTGGAGACACGTTACCCGATAGCATTCTAGTTCCTTGATCTCGTCTTGTATAAGGAAACTCTCTGCTTTTGGATTCCTTGAAATATCCCTACATGCACCCAATAAATCATCTTTTGTTTTCTTTTTATTAATGATAGTTGCAGCTCCTGTAAACACATAATCACTGCAGAAGAAACACCAATTTGTGCTTAGGATAGTTTAGGATAGTTTAAATAAACTATTTTTGACATTTTGGTAAAAAACTCAGTATTAAATGTATCCTCACTCCCTTACACCTACCCCTAATGTAGAGGTTGTTATTGGAGACGTACAGAAATTTTGCAGAGCTCTATTAGAACAGTAATAATCTAAGACAGTGCTAGGCATGAGAGTGATATGAAACTCACAGATCATAAAGATGCCTTCAAATTATTATTATAATCTACATCTAAAATCATTTCTGTTTCATAGCTCCCGCTGGTAAAAAAAAATAAAACTCATAATTCAGTTAGGTAGTTTCTAGATGAGGTTGCTATTGAAAGAATCTCAAAACATATTCCCTAAGACCCTCTTATGGGTAAGACTGACATAATCATAAAAAATAAAAATGCTATTAAATAGACTATAAATTTCAAAATGATACAGGAATTCAATAACCAGCCAGATATTTGAAAGAAATAATAAAAGCAAACAAAAACTAAATAGACACCCTTCCCCCAGTAAAGGTAATACAAAAGCCAAAAGATACTGATCAAAGAGCTTCTACGGTACTGTCTTGCTCAGGTAAAGACTTAGGGCTTTATAGAGGGCCACTAAAAGTGCCACATTGGCACCAAACTATAGTGCCTATAAATCATTAGGAATTTAAATAAAAGGATTCCAAAATGGAAGTATTATTTGTTTGCATGCAAAAATAAATGCACTTTGTTAGAACTAGAAGAAAATCTATGTTTGTAAAATATGAAAACTCTTCCCATATATCTAAATCAGGGATGATTTCTGGCTTTGAATCTATGCAGAAATGTGCAAAGCATGACAACATAAGATTTTGGTGAAACAAGTAATAAAATCAATTAAGAAAATTTAATCTTCACTGTAAAACCTAGCTAAACAAATAAAAACCAAAGTTCTTTGTAAAATCCTCAGAGACGAACTGATCATTGCATTTGCAACACTATTATTAAAAGCATTTATTTCATTGTAGGTTCTTCTCCATGTCACCCAGAAGGATGTCTTGGTCGGAGTTTATCACCAGTTACACAAGCTGAGCTAAACTGTAATGAGTGATAGTTGTAATATCTTTTCCACAAAGGTAGTGCTTAATATGCCACGGTGTTAATCAGGTGGCATTCATTGCCCATGCCCATCACTGGATACCAAGCTCCCAGGGTAAGGGTACCTTAAGCGCTTGTCATGGAGGCACTGAAATTTCCCCCAGGTGCCTAGAAGTATCACCTCCAAGGGAAAGGTAGGAGTGGTTGATGATGGGTCAATGTGCTGTAATGTTCTGATACATGAAATTCCACAATCAAAGTTTCTTTCATTTATAAGTCCATTTTCAAACTTTTTGACCTTTTTGTGGGATGTCCACAGTGTTATGATTCATGAATATTGTCTCATTTTAATTCTCATTTTGTTGACAAAGAAACCTAGGATTGGAAATCTGTGGTAACTTCTAGTGGCTACCCAGCTCACGGGAGATGCAGATCGCATCCAGGTTTCCTTCTGTCATTATGGATCTTCTTCAGCCCATTCTTAGGAATCTTTATGTGCTTTTTGTCTATCCTAAATGTATATTTCATTTTAATTTTTCTCACATGATCTCAAGTCCATATGGCTACTGCAGGTCAGTAAGAATCTCCCTTACCTGAGAAGGGAGCACTGGAGAAGGAGTTGGTAGGGATTACAATAACCATGCCCTCCTCTAAACTCTTAATAACTTCGTTTTGGGGACTTCTGGGGGAAAATTAGCTACTGCAAATCACTCTGCTTCTGTAGCTAGAAAATTACCTGAGAGAAAAGATACTGTTAAAGTCTGGTATTTCACGGCCTCAGATCAATCTGTTACCAAGCGAAAGGGAAACTGTTGACGCTACAAATCGTTATAGTGGCAATAACTACACTAGGTCCTAAAGTCACGCATGTCTTCAAGCATGTCAGAAGCACCACAGACTGAAGCAGGAATAGTGTTTTTGCCTGACTTTCTAAAACACGCAAAAACATTCATAGGAAGAGGGAAAACTCACCTTAAATTCTGGGAGGCTGTAATTGTAGGAGCAGCATCATAGCAAAGAATTACCTGTCGTTACCTCTCCTACTAGGATAGGGATGCAGTACATATTTCTATTCCACTTCCCACCAAAGAGTGGGTAGTGGGAGGTATGTGTCATAAATAACATCACTTCAAAAATCCCCTCGTAGCTGTACATAGCTTTAAAAGTTCTTACTGCACAGGTCTGTGCTCCCGTATAGAATAAATCACTGCCAAGCACCATGTCCCCAATAGGGGGCTGTTAATTAGTTTTAAAGGCTCCTGTAGTTCCTGTGGTGCTTTGAGGAAATACCCAGCAATATACAAAAATATCTTTTTTTTTTTAACGGTCAGCACAGGCTGAGATTTTATGAGCTTCCCATGGCTGCATGAAAGTTAAGCTATATGCAAATGTGCAAAGAGAAGGCTGTTAACATTGACTGGGATAAATGCTTTGTTTATCTTGCAGCTGGAATGCTGGGGAACTTGAGTGGAAGGATGAGGCAATCATGTATTAGACTGCAGGGCTGGAGCAGAGCAACACTGCTCTGCACCTCCAGATTCATTCCAGTTTGCACCCAGACAGGTTTGGTGCTGTCCTTTGTGCTCCCAGAGAGCAAAACTGTTTCATCCTCAAACTTAGGAGACTAGGGACAGAAAGTCTGAGAATTCTCCCATCTTAGAAGTGGTGTGATGTTCTCAGAGAAGGACATCTTCTCTCTGCCTCCTTCCCATATCACCAGGAAATGATATCCACAAAAGCCAACCTCAATAATAATCATGCATATATCAAAACATCACATTGTACCCCATATACATGTATATATTTATTATTTGCTCACTGAAATATAGAAATATTTTTACAAATAAAATACACAGAAACAAACAAACAGAAAAACAAAACCCAGTCATGACAGCTCTCATAATGGCTCTGCTTACTAGAGCCAGCAGAGACCCTAGAGATAATTATCTATCAAGGTCAAAAACACTTTGGATTTGATTCTCAATCTAACAAATACTTACTAATCATCTACTAGGAACCAGGAATTGTGTTCTGAACATCAGGGGCTCTGAAGAAACTCAGAAGAACTTATTTGGGTTTTGTTGTTTATTTCATTTAATTGCATTTTTATTTAGACATAATTTAGACAGAATAAGATGCACACATCTTAAATGTAGAGTTTGATGAGTTTTGACAAGCATAAATATCGGCGAGATTGTGTCAAGGAACTTATATATGTGTCAGTTTTTCTTCTTTTTGTGATAAAATGCTGCTCCTGTAAGGTCATATAATCTCTCTTCTCCCACATATCAATAAGATAATATCTAACATTCCCCAGAAAGTGGGACATTAAAATCATAACAGCAAATGTAAAGTGTTTACTCCATGCCCAGGACTGTAATAAGAGCTGTGTAAGAGGTATCATTGAATCCTCCCATCCTCTTCTCCCAAGAAACTTGAAACAGGTACAACGATTTCCACCCTCATTTTACAGAGAGTGTTCCTAAAGCCTAGAAAATTTGCTTGTCTGGTCAAGCATGTGACAAAAGAGTATATTGAGCCTCTATTTTCTGACTTTGAAATCTAAGTTCCTTACCTTCACATGAGACAGCCTCATAAAATAAGTACTTGTTTATAGATTAAAATTTCTTTGTCTGTGAATCTCTAAAGTTATAACTGTGGCTTCTATTTGGTCACATTGAACAATTCCAATACCTAAAAGAATACAGTAGAATTCCGGACTTCTTTGATTAAAAAATAGTAAGATGGATGGATGGGTAGATACATAGAATTTACCAAACAGCCCAAACATAGATAAATAAATGTCAGAATAACATATAAGATTCACTTTTGAGACAACAGGTGAAATAAAAGAGAATATCTTATATATCCTCTCATTTACTGTTTACTGAGTTACAGTCACCCCCGACTTCAACCTTTTCCCTTTGATCAATTTCCTAAAGACTCCCAGTCCCCATGCTCATTCAGCCTTCCTTAAGCCTCAAACCCACCTCCTTTTCCTATTTATGATTATGTAATCTATGACCTTTGGGAATATTAGACAATTTAGAGAATTCAGTGATTTCAGGTAACGTAAAAACATACCCCAAAGTTCCTCAATTACATAAAACAATTTTCTCTTGGTATCTCTCCTTCTGATAATGAAGTAGATAGGCATTTCCTGATCTGCCTGGATATTACTACTTCTTTGCCCATCTTGCCTGGCTTTTTTCTATTACTTTTTTTAAGACAATAACGCCAAGATGTTTAGAGTTATCAAATGAAATGTTTAAGAAATTAAACATCCAAGAGGGCCTTAATATCTTTACCTCAAATGCACAGTATATTTAAAAACCTCTTTTTCAAAAAAAAAAAATCAGATGATTATCAGGAAGATAAAGTCAAACTGGAGGTATAAAAGGTGGGGCCACTGAGGGCCTGAGCTGGAGTGGTTATGGGCAGAGTGCAGTGAGGCCTCTGAGCTCTTAGAGAGCCAACTCCCCAGGAACTGAGAAATAGTTACCAATCGATGGGGAAGGTTTGGCTATTTAGTAAAGGTGGCTGAGAAATTGTCAATTTGTACGATCCAGTTACAACATGCCACATAGACACATGTCACACAGACAGATAAATTCCAGATAACTTAAAGTGTTACTTAAGGAGAAATACAAAACACTGATGAAAGAAATTGTGGATGACACAAACAAATGCGAAAACATCCCACTCTTATGGATTGGTGGAATGACCATTGTTAAAATGTCCATACTGTACAAAGTGATTTTAAACACAATCCCCATCAAAATACCAACATCATTTTTCACAGATTTAGAAAATAATAATTCTAAGCTTCATCTGGGACCAAAAAAGGGCCCAAATAGCCAAAGCGATATTAAGCAAGGAGAACAAATCTGGAGACATCACATTACCGGACTTTAAATTAAACTATAAGGCTATGGTAACCAAAACAGCATGGTACTAACATAAAAGTAAAGACACAAACCAATGGAACAGAATAGAGAACCCAGAAATAAAACCATGTAGCTACAACCAATTGATCTTTGACAAAGCGAAAAACAACACACACTGGGGGAAGGAAGCCCTTTTCAATAAATGGTGCTGGAAAAATCAGAAAGCCACATGCAGAGGAATGAAATAGGACCCTTATCTCTCGCTATATACAAAAATTAATTAGAGATGGAAAAAAGACTTAAATGTGGGGCATGAAACCATAAAAATCCTAGAAGAGAACATAGGAAAAACTTTTCTAGACATCAGCCTAGGCAAAGAATATTCTAAAGACAAACACAGCTACAGCAAAAAAAAATAAATGGAACTTAGTTAAATTATAAGAAATGACAGTGATCTGGTACCTCTTACATTTTCCTGGATTGAATTTAACCCATTATTTGAAGTGAGGTATCACAAGATCGGAAGAATGGGCTCCACTTGTACTCGCCATCAAATTGGTACTAACTGATGAACACTGTGGTGCTCACGTGGCAGTAGTATTCTCCGGGGATTAGGGGTATTTACGGCGGGTAAACTCACAACTAAAGGACATGGTGAGCATTGTAGAGGGGAAGGGCATGCCTCTAACCCTCACTTAGGTGAGGCAAAGACATAAAATGTAACCAAAATGTTTGTACCTTCATAATACCCTGAAATAAAAAAAAATAAATAAAAATAAAAAATAAAATAAAAAAATAAACAAAAAGTGTAATCAGCACATATTTAAGGTCGTTGGAGGTGTTTTGATAGCTAAATGAATAAAGTCAGCAATGGAATGGAAGATGTAATATAATCCCATTTTGCATAAATATAAACTCATAAGAAAAAGAATCTCGAAGGATGTAGAGGAGAGAAAAATAGAAACAGCTTTTTATAGATGGTGAGATTATGAAATTATGGGCAATTTTTAAAATTTTACTTGTTACATCTGTGTTTTTTAATTTTTATATAATAAAGATGAATTTATTGTTGAATTTATTTTTTTATTTTATGTTTTTTATTTCAGGGTATTGTGAGGGTACAAACATTATGGTTACACTTTATGTCTTTGCCTCACTCAAGTGTGAATTTAAAAAAAAAAAGCTTCTGCACAGCAAAGGAAATAATCAACAGAGTAAATAGACAACCTGCAAAATGGGAGAAAATATTTGTGAACTATACATCTGACAAAAGGCTAATATTCAAAATCTGTAAAGAATTTAAACAAATCAGCAAGATAAAAACAAACCATCCCATTATAAAGTAGGCAAAATACATGAACAATTTTTCAAAGAAGACAAATGAATGGCCAATAAACATGTGAAGAAAAAATGCTCACCATCACTAATTATCAGACAAATGCAAATCAAAACCAAATGAGATACCACCTTACCCCTGTCAGGATGGCCATTATTAAAAAGTCAGAAAATAATAGCTACTGGCATGGATGCAGAGAGAAAAGAATGCTTCACACTGTTGGTGGAATTGCAAATTAGTACAACCCCTATGGAAAACAGTAGGGAGATTCCTCAAAGAAAAAAATATAGACATACCATTCAATACAACAATCCCACTACTGGGTATCTACCCAAAAGAAATCATTTTATCAAAAAGATACGTATACTGAAATATTTATCACAGCATAATTCACAATTGCAAAGATATGGAATCAACCTAAGTGCCAACACTTCATGAGTGGATAAAGATATGTGGCATACAGATACATACACACACACACATACACACACACACACAAAACCCATACACACACACATGCATACCATGGAGTACTGTTCAGCCATAAAAAGGAATGAAATAATAACTTTTGCAGCAATATGGATGGAACTGGAGACCATTCTGAGAATGGTGAAGTATCCTAAGTCAAGTATCTCAGGAATGGAAAAACAAACACCACATGTTCTCTAATAATCGGGAGTTAAACAATGGGTACACACAGATACAACGAGATATAAAGAACACTGAAAATCAAGAAGAGGGGAGGGTGGAAGGTGGGGGAGGACCAAAAACTTACCTATTGAGTATAATAAACACTAGTCTGGTGATGGGCACACGAAAAGCCCTGACTTAATCATTATATAAGCTATCCATATAACAAAAACATTTGTACCTCCTAAATTTTTTGAAATAAAGAGATATATAGATAGATAGATAAATGAATAAATAAAATTCTAAAATCATCCATAATTAAATATGTCACTGACCTCTGTGATAAGTTTAAGGTTGTGGAATCTCTTATATAAAAGAAAGAGAATTAAAAATCTCAACTCAGGAATATAATTTAAATAGATTATAAACAAAAAAAATAATGTCATGAATAAGTAATGCGCCCTTGAAAACAAATAAGGAAAGCACTAACACAACAATAGACCCATGGACTATGAACATGAACAAATGTTTTTAAAAGGGAAACTATAAATATAATATGGCTAATAAGCATGTGAAAGAATGTTTAACTTCTCTAGAAAATAAGAAAAAAATGAATATTAAAACATGTAGATACTTATTTGCTATCAAATCGTTCCGAGGTTGGTGATAGCGCAGTGTGGCAGGCTTTTTGTAATGCTTCTATTAGGAGAATAAAACAACACAGTGTTTCTTGTAAATCAATTTGGCACTGTGTTTCAAGATCATTAAACATACTTCTGTTTTACCAAATGATTCCATTTCTGAGAATTCATCCTAAAAAATACTCTTTAAGTGTACAAAAAGATGCTCACAACATTTATAATAGTGAAAACAAAGAAAATGGAAACACTCTACTCGGCCAATACTTGCGGATGATCACTCTATTTCAAAAAGTTTATATAAAAGAATATAGCAGCTCATGTTCCCAAAGAATAACACAGAGATGAGAAAATATTGTCATGCTGAAATACTCAATTATCAAAAAAAATATGAAAGACAATTTAAAAAATATCACCAGTGGTCAATGAATGAAGGGAATAGTTGGTATTTTTTATTTTGTTAAAGAGTCAATATAAATACTTTAGAAAATTTGGTTGTTATGGAACAAACTTTTTTTAATGCAGAGGAAATATAACAAACGTACAGACTTGACAACTGCAACGCAATCTGTTCTGTTGAGAACAAGTTGCTTGTTTAGACTTGACTAAAATGTTGAATCTAGCTATCTGCAGAGAGTAATATATACCTATAACCTCTGATAATTAGATTGCCACTCTTCTGTCTGGAACAAATGGCAATGTATCATTCAGATAACTGAGAGAAAGAGAAGTGGGGTGTGCCGAAGGCAAGGCCAGATATCATGGCCCCTGCCTGAGAATGGGCAGCCAAACGAGGGTCACCACCAGCCCCACAGCTCGAGTGGCACATTTGTATGAATGAGCAAAAGGCACCTATTCCTCCAGACACTTCATCTGTCATCTGTCCAGCAGTAGCCATCAGCTGTAACTACAAAAGTAAATGGTGCCCCTGGAATTGCAGTGCACAACCAGAATAACCTTACATCACAACCTTAAGCCATGTAACATTGGCCCAAAGTGATTCAGATTACTACTGTCTAAGAAGATCAGGAGGCACTAAGAGGATGGGTCCAGATGAGGCTGGTGGAGAATAGGTAGTGAGGACTGAAAAGAGGAAAAGCTACACCCACACCCTCCATCTGTATTTTACTACTCTCCTTAGTGATGCAGGGAAAGTTCATGCCTGGAAGAGCAGGAACATGTCCCTGTCCCACCATCTGTGGAGTGGTCCAGAGATCCTGTGATGACAGAAGTTGTAATGGAGCCAGAGATAAGCAGGAGGATTCAGGGCCTGGTTCAGAAATGGGCAATTAGAATAAACAATCCAGGCTATAAATTTAGAAAGAGATACCTCTCTTGTGGATTTGTTGTTAGGATCAAATTCCATGCATATGCACACATATGTATATTACTTGGCAAATGGTAAATGCTTACAAATGATAACAATGATATAAAAACCTGCTTCATCCTACTAACATTTTAGCACATTATGCTAAAATACAGAAACTCTTACTAGCCCTTCTAAGTATTTCTCATGCTGTGTTAGAAGGAGGCAGGCAGCCAAGAAACTCAGCATTAATAGCAGTTCCAGTTCCACCATTTCTAGCCACAGGGGAAATCTCTTAGATTTTGGGGACCTCTTTGGTAAATCTCTTAGACTTTTGGGACCTCTCTTAGACTTTTGGGACACATAAAATATGAATAACAGTAATAAGTGTCCCTTCCCAATGAGATCTTATCTATAGAATGACTCCACACACTAAAAAGATATATATAAATGCGAAGGATAGTATGCATGTGCATGTGTTAATGTTTGTGTGTTTGCATGCACATTTCTGTGTATTTCACGTTTCTTCTTAACCGCTATGTTTCTTCATACTCAAGAGTAGTAAACAAAACCCAAAAGGAGCTATGTGCATTGTTTTGAGGCAAAAAGAGCTACCTGGGAAACTTCTGCTTTGTTACTTTCCTTTGGGGAAGAGAGACCCTAACAACAGAGCAGAAGGCAGCAACCAAGTCCTTAAATTCTTGACGGACAGGAGCAAGCAAAGAGAACAGGGGCTGAAAAATGGTCCACAGTTCAAAACCTGGTGAAAGAATTCCCAATCCTCCAACAGCTTCCTGGATGCCCTACAGGAGCCAATTCCTGGTAACTCCTGGGAAGCTTTCCTTGAACTTGGTAAATACAGCCCTAGAGCTGACTGAGGACATACACTAAGTATTTGGGTTTTAAACAAAGGAGAGAGGAATACCCATTTCTGTGCACATACTTGGACTAAAGACTGAGACTATGTTAATTATATCATGGGTTGTGTGTGGGCTCATGAGTTCCAGCACATTAGTTAAGATCGTAAGATGTTTTTGTCAACTTGTCGTATCTAATGCCAAGTGAATGGAATAAAAGAACTCATCACTCATTTTTTCAACATAATAAAAATGACAGAGTTTTTGAATTAGAGTAAAACTATGTATAGGTGATAGTTTTGTAAATAAAAAGTTAGAGAAAAGTCAGTCAATTTTAGCAACTCTTTTTCTGGGGGCATTGTGGGGTTGTTTGTACTTCTCTCTCTTACTGTCTCATAGATTCAGAAATCAAAGGGTACCAGATGAAAAAGTTTCTTTGGTTTGGATATTCACCTGTTAGCACAGATCCCATCTATAAAAATATTTGCACAGATCTCTCTTCTTTTTCCCATGCTTATTTTTGATGTAAATGACTTCCTAACATTGAATTATATTAACTCTAAAATATGTGAGATGTCTTTTTTTCTGTTTTCAACATTTGGAAAAGCATTTCTTAAATTATGAAAAATTATTTCTAGTGAGGCTGAAGTCATAGCATGCAGGTTATTTGGGGCACAGCCATGTACATTTCATAATTCCTTCATCTAACAATAAACGTAAAGGCAAATGGTATTGCACATTTTCCACATATATACAGGAGGTGTTTTCTAATTTCAGAGTTTAGTATAATGATATCATTCAGGTATTACTTTTCTTTCTTTTTAAAAGTTTTCTTTTCTCTGCTTTTTTTAGACTCCCCTAGGAAACGTACAGGAGCACTTATTTCCTAAAGATAGCTCACAGGTGGCATTGTTTTTCTGCAGCAAGTAGGGAAAGACTGTGTTCACACGGGACCTTGATGTCACACAAGTTGGAAGTGGTAAGGATGTCAGGAAAATTGAGGGAAGCAGAAATTGCAGGAGCTGGATGATGGAAAGGCAGTAACATTGTCCAAGTTTGTTAACCCTTAGTCTTTTCTTTTAATATAGCCTCTGCCCCCAACACTCGCTTCCCTCTACACACACACACAGATCCATATGACTTCCAAAAGTCAAGCTCTATGATGTAGCACTTTCTCTACACCTTTAGGGACCAGCACTGGCTCCCTATTGTCAGCTCATCAGCCTGCATTCTTAGGACTCACATTCAACACCTTTCATGACTTTCCCTCTTCCAACATACATCATTTCCAATTACTCTTCATCATGAATCCTTGCAACAAGCTGACCAGAGTTTCCACTGACTTTGAGTGAGGGGGCATTATTTTATGCTCCTGAAAGCTGTGCAGAGAGCAGCAGTTTACAAGAGGAGAAAGATGCCAAGGCACACGGTATCCAGTTTGAGTACATATGCTCCAAAGATAAATTTTAATTTTTAAAGGCTTTAACACCTTATTTAACACAAATAATTTCATCCTTGATGCTTTACAATTGTGAATGTCATGGTACACACCTACATAGGATTCAGTTAATTTTGAGGAGCACTTCCACCTTCTTCTTCCAATTGGTGAATCGTTCAAACATTTACGGAGCACCTACAATGTATCAGACTTTCAGCTAAGCATTTATTTATTTATTAAATACCCATAGTGACCTAGTGAGACAGGCAACAATATTTCTTATTTTACAGATGAGAAAACTAAGCACCAGTGAAACTAAGTGACATGCCCAAAGATGAACAGCCAATAAGTGAATCAGAATTCAAAGTAAGTTGTTTCTTTCTTTTTTTCCCCCTTCTTTCTCAAGGTGGGCTTCCTAGAAGAGAAGATTTGATCTCCAGTTTGAATAAAGGTCTACTGATCACTCAGACTTTAGCATATTTTGTTAAGTTACTAGTATTCTACCCTGGTCATGAAAAAAATTATATAAAATTCAGTTAATTTCAATGCTCTAGCACAAATCCACCCCATTTCTCCTTTTTACTAGAAACACTCCTAAACTTCATGAAGCCAGGGATATACGGCTATGCTGGTAAACATTTAATATCCAAAGTCTAGCACAGTGCCTGCCACATAGATTATGAGCTAGTTCTTTCAAATGAATAGGTGTAAAACAGGTCCTGGGCTCAGGCTTATTCCAACATTTCTGGGCATTGTCAAGAAATGTACAAGCCAACTTGTCTGAAGTTACCAAGCAAGTGATCACTCAAGCAAGACTCTTCTGAGTATTTATTATTCAGAAACCAGACTAGAACCAGGTACTAAGTCTAGACTGGAAGACATCTGGAGAAGGAGAATGTTCTGTCTCTGTTCCCAAAAAGTTTAAAATCTAAATCTGATCTGGTTCCATCTTCCAATGCATTTCTTATGGGCTATACCAAGCCACCAGTGATGTAAATAAAATATTCAGGTTTCTTGCAGAAACATTACTCCACTATCCTTCATGCAATAATGCAGCACTTTGTAACAAGCTTTATAATGAGGCTATGAATTAAAGTGATGCATGGCTTTTCTGAGGTACAATATGCATCACAACAGCTTGTATTAACAATTTAAAACCATATAATGTGCTTTATAAGCTAATAAAGTAGCTGCCTCTAAATGATTTATCAAATATGAATAATGCATCCAGAAATAACTTACAGGAACAGGGCCAGCCTCCCCCGCTCCTTTGCTTGCTGACTTTCTCCACAGATGATACTTAGGACACATGGGAGCTGAGTTATTCAGCTCTGGACACCAGCCTCCTGCCCTGCCAGGAAGCCTGCCTGAGTTCTCTCTGGAGCCTCTTTGCCTTATCCCCTATACCCAATATTTCAGCTACTCTCTCTGCCTCTATCCCTTTATCCTCTCCTCTAGCTTTCTTTCCTTTCAGGTTCTTCCTTATTCCCTCTGCCTTCTTGCTTAGTCAAGAAGAGAGAGGTCAGGGGCTATCTCAGAAAGTGAGTATCCAGGAGCAGGTGTATGTAGCAGATGAAGTAGTCAGTAGATTAAACAGTCAGAAGAAAAACTTCAAGGGCTGATATCCCAGAAAGAGAACAGGTCCACATGCTTTCCAGACTTCTAAAATATATTCACTAATAATTTAAACTGCACAAACCCCTAAATACTAACTAGATTTCATGCTCAGAGCATTGTCTATTGAACATTGCCTTTGTGAACTTGAACAGTAATTATCTGAAGACTCAAAACATGGTGGAGCATAGTCCGGACCTTTCAAGGAAATTTAATTTTAGAAATAAATATATACATATGTACAAAACCAAAAGCACAGTGGAAAAATTTGCAAGAGAGTATTGTGCTTCTGTCTAACATGAGAAATAGCTCTCTAGAAATTCGTAAGATTGTTTCAACAAACTAAATTTCAAAAAAGTTATGAGCACTTGCTTGGAAAAGAAAGGCCCAAGACACTATAATCTTTAGCAGAGAACAAGCTCACCATAGGCCAAGATATTGAAGAAAAAGCCAACTTTCTACAAATTTATAAAATGTATGTTGGGTCTATTAAAATGAATTAGAATCCTAAGGAGCCCTAGTGACAGACTGTTCCTGCATCAACACAAAAACTCATTTCCATATGAAATGCAAAGCAGGTAATGGGCCAAAGGCCCACGGGAAAGCTGAGAGAAATCCCTTTTCACGAGTGTCCTGTAGCCCTCTTCTGGACAGCAAGGAGCAGGGGCAGCAAGGAGGAGAGACCTCTGGCAGCACAGAAAGCAGGGGACACGGTGGACGCTGGACAGCAGAGAGAATCCCTTTGCACCCAAAAGGCTAACAGCTAGTCTATAAAGGAGAGAAATCTCTCAGCATTCAGAAAACTGGCAGGTTATTTCTAAAGCCTAAAGGGATCTCTGGAATATCTCTATTGTTCAGATCCCACACTTTTCTAAAGGAAAAAAAAATCATAATATGGCCCTAGAAAATTTGAAACTAGGTGTAAACAAAATAAATGAAAATTGCAATAATGCCCTGACTCAGATCATCAAAAGATTAGACTCATTCAGACCCCTTCACCCAATGTTGTCCTGAAAGACAAAATGGCATGCTATTTTTTGGAATTAGACACTGTTAACTGTCTTTACTGTTCTATTTCACAAAATGGTTGGCATTCAATCAAAAACTTGAAGGCATACAACGAAACAAGGAAATGCAGCCATGGTCATAAGAGAAAACTCTCAAAAGATGGCCCAGATGAAACTAAAAGACAGAAACAATAAAATAATTATGATGGCCTTTCCACTTTTGCTCATGATGGGATGACTTTTACTGGACTAGCCCTTCTGCCATAACAACTACAAAACTGAATAACAACTGTTTTCTGGGCAGTAGAATACAGGAGTCATGAAACTCCAAACCCAAAGGAAGGGAAATTCATGAAATGAGCTTCTTGATCACACAGCTCTCCTCATGGGAAAATTTCCCCATTTGGGCAAAAAATGATTCAACTATATTAGAAGAGGAATGTCACATTGAAGTTAAAAAACAGAAATCACAATTTAGGCTATTGAAATGAGTCCAATCTGCAGGATAGAATATCAGGGAGGTGGAACTGCAAAGATAATGTGCACAGAATTTACTATGAGGGTTCCCTGTGCATCTGTGTTTGAGAGACGGGCTGTCTGTGTTCAGGAAGAGCCCAACCAAGGCTTACCAGACAGCTGCTATGAGGTGGACAGTTGAACAGAGCTACTGAAGTTGAATACTGCTGGGAGAAAAGCAGTGCTGAGGGATAGTGGAATCATGGCCATGCCAGAGTGAGAATCTCATTTACAACTATTTTACAGCACTAGCAGCCAGCTAAAGTAACATAAAGGACACTCTTTAGGAGTAAAGATTACACCTTAGAGTAAGACCTATCCTATACCCACCTTAAAGAATAAAATCAAGCTTTAACAGGATCCCCAAGGAAGATAGCATTTGAAGGTCCTGTCTCACCAAGTTACAGGGGTTGGGAAACTCAGGATTCCCCAAATCTGAATCAACAAACCAAAAATAAGCCAAAAAGTTTAGTGTAATAACCCTTTAATCACACTGCCTGCAAAAATAAGAATAAATATTCTGCAGAAGAGAATAGAAAAAGATTCTTCATGCAAATACTAAGCATGAGGAGGCCGGAATGAATATATTGAATCATACAGAATAGATGTCAAAACAAAAAGTAATGGTAAAGTGTTGAATACTTAAAATACATAAGAATCATAAATGTAAATACACTTAATAAAAGAGTTTCAAATACATGAAACAAATGATGTCAGCAAAGTGACAGGAGAGGCAGCTATAAACACCTTCTCTCTACACAGAAACATTTGGAAATAACAAGAAATAATAAGAATCAATTCTATCAGAACTCTGGGAAACAAAGGTTTATAGCAACCAAGTGAAGGTAAATAAAAAAAAGACAACTTAAAAACAGTAGGAAATCTTTCTCACGGTTCTACCTATATACATACTATCTGGCAGTCTTAAAGTTGGCAGAGCGCATCCTCAGTGTGAAAATGTGGTCCCTGGTTCCAGGTAGAACAGAGCAGACCATATCCATAAATTATTGTTTTTGTCTCCGTAAACTTATCTGAGGGCTACCTGAAGGACTGATGCAAAGTGCTTTTCTCTGTTTTACCTAAATCAGAACTCATTTGGGGGGGAAAATCAAAAGGCACTGCTTAAAAACATGGTAAGGCAAGACCACGTGCAGTGGTTCACATCTGTAATCTTAGCATTTTCAGAGGCTGACACTCGAGCCCAGGAGTCAAGATCAACCTGAACAACACAGCAAAACCTGTCTCTACAAAAATATAGAAAAATTAGCTGGTTGTGGTGGTGCACACTTGTAGTCCTAGCTACTTGGGAGGCTGAGGCAGGATTGCTTGAACCCAGGAGTTTGTGGATGCAGTGAGTTATGATGATGCCACTGCAGTCTAGCTTGTAAGCAGAATGAGATCCCATCTCAAAAAAAAAAAAAAAAAGAAGAAGAAAGAAAAAGCAAAAACACAGCAAGGTAAATGAAGAACCTGATAGAATCTAAGCAAAACTTACGGATTGAGACATATAATAGATGGTTTAAAGTCTGGGAGGACAATCAAAGGAAAAGAAATATTAGGAAAATTACAGCATTCAAAAGCGTACATGTATGTTGGAGAATTCAGGAAGCCACATGCATGCCAAGAGCATTCAAAAGTCCGTATGTGGCCAATCACTGGGCACAGTGAAAGCAGGAAGTGAAGGCTAATGCAGAGTTATAAACGGCCTGGCAAAGTGTTAAAGGAATTCCTAGCATGGAGCAAATCCACCAAGACTGGGCAAGATGTTTTGCTATTGTTGTTGCTGTTATTTATTTATTTTTTTTAAATCTCCTGGCATTCAACAAAATCTCCAGCAAACACTGGGCAGTCACAAAAGACACATGTATGATCCCAGTTATATGAAAGTCCAGAAGAGGCAAATTGATAGAGAAAGCAGATCCGTGGTACCTGGGGCTGCAGGAAGTGGGGGGATTCAGGGGCGACAGGTAAAGTTTACAGGGTTCTTATTGGAGGGGAGAATATGTTCTATGATTGGTTGTGGTGATGTTTCCCCACTCTGTGGATACATTAAAACTATTGGATGTATACTTTGCATTGATGAATTGTATGGTATTGAATAATATTCTAATAAAGCACAGAGACATGACCTAGAACCAGGGTCCTGTTGAACCAGGTCACCCACTGTGTGTCACACTTAAAGCACTCCTACCTTCCAGCCACTGCTCCTGTCTTCTTCCCACAGGGCCACTGTCAAGATCCTCTCCTCTCGCTGCGGTCTGTGGAGACCAGTTTACTTCTCTCTTTTCCTGCTTCAGTAGCCAAGATTCAACTCCCTCCTTCCTATGAGTTCTCTCAGAATGACTTTGTATAAACAAGGTCCCATTTGGTTCTTAACCAAATCCTATCTCCAGCTCCCTGGCATCAATTTCCTCTCTTGGGTCCCAGGCTGGGCAATATTCCTTTGGCTCCATCCTGCTGGTGACCCCATAACAGTCTCAGCATACTGAGTCAGACCTCAGGGCTGTACGCTACAGGATTCTAGACACCCATTAGGTGTTCAGGCACAGGGCTGGGTGTGAGAGCTGTCGGGTGGGAGGAATTATCACAAGATGGATGTGGCTGGGGGAGGAAGAGCCCCTGGGTGTGATTTTTAGCATTGAAATGAGGGAAAAGGTCTACGAACTGTCAACTTTGGGCTTCATTTTGGCCGTGACCAGTTTGTGCTGGCTTTGATGGGGGCCAGTGGACCCCTGCTCCAATGGCTGTCATGTCCTGTTAAAGAAAGCGGAACTACCTTCTATTGAAGCTGGATGTTAATAATTTTCCAAGCTTTTGTTCAGTATTATAAGCAGCCTCAGGCCTTGGCTCAGGTAGGTAGCCAAAGTTCACCTCTTATACTATATCTCATTTTCCTTGTGATGTTATCTCTACTCTTACAGGCTTGTCATTGTCTTGTGCCATGATAAATGGCAATTCCATTAGGAAAAGAACAGTGGCTTTTAAATTTCTTTGACCCCCCCATGACTCTCATCATGGCATACTGTATACAGAAAGCCATTGATTGAAACACCTCAAAAATCCAGAAACGGTACCATGTACGGAGCGGGTATTTGATTCATTCAGTCATTCAACAATTATTCATCATCTGCTATGCACTGGTATGGTCACTGATATGCATACTGAGACCACTACCCTGAACAAAACAAAAATATTCCTCCTCATGGCATGGACATTTTAATGTTACATATGTGTTCCCCACTGTACACTAATGGGGGAGGGGAGGTTTCTGGAAAATAGGGAAGGACGATATAAAATATATCCTCCAAACAATGGAATAAAGCTAGACATCAACACCTACAGGAAAACTGGAAAAGTCAAAAATATGTGGAAATGAAACAGTACATTCTTAAACAACCAATGAAACAAAAAAAATCACAAAGATAATTAGAAAATACTTAAAGGTAATAAAAAAGGAAATATACATAATAAAACATACAGGATATAGCGAAGACAGTGCTCAGAAGAAAATTTATAGGGGTAAAACACCTACATTAAAAAATAAGATTGATCTCAAATCAACAACCTAACATTACACCACGAGTAACCAGAAAAAGAAGAGCAATCTAAACCCAAAACTAGCAGAAGGAAAGAAATAATAAAGCCAAGTGGAGAGAAATGAAACAAAAATAGAAAAATAGAATCAATGAAAACAAAAAGTAGTTCACTGAAAGATCAATAAAAATGACAAATCTTTAGTTAGAATAGAAAAAAAAAACAAACACCACATACAAATAAATAAAATCAGAAATGAAAATGGAGACATTACTACTAGCCTTACAGAAATAAAAAGGATTATAAGGAAATACAATAAACAATTATTATACACTAACAAATTAGATAACCTAAACAAAATGAATTCTTAGAAACACACAAACTACCAAATCTGACTCAAGCAGAAATATGATAGAAAATCTGAACAACATAGAATGAGTAAAGAGATTGCATTACTAATCAACAACCTCCTAAAAATGGAAAATCCAGGACCAGTTGGCTTCACTGGTAAATTCTACTAAACTTTTAAAGAAAAATTAATAGCAATTCTTCTCAAACTCTTCTAAAAATAGAGGAAGAGAGAATACGTTCTGACTTGTTTTATGAGGTTAGAATTACCATGATACCAAAGCCAGATGGAAAAAAAAAATCTTAAGAAAAGAAAATTACAAGACAACTTCCATTATTTATATAGAAGCACAAATCCTCAACAAAATACTGGCAAATTGAATTCCCCAATAACATTCTAAAAAGATTATTTGCTATGGTCAAGTGAGATTTATCCCAAGAATGGAAGGGTGTTTCAATACAAAAAAAGGATACCACCCTAATAGAATAAATTAAAAAGTATGATCATCTCAATTGATACAAAATATATCTGACAAAATCCAAAACTCTTTCATGATAAAACACTCAGAAAACTAGGAATTGAAGGGAACTTCCTCAACATAACAAAAGTTAGTTATGAAAAACCAACGTCTAAGGATACACTCAAGAGTGACAAACTGAAAGCTTTCCTGTCTAGATCAGAAACAAGACAAGAATGCTTGCTTCCACCACT
Source organism: Avahi laniger (assembly GCA_963575035.1). Classification (NCBI taxonomy): domain Eukaryota; kingdom Metazoa; phylum Chordata; class Mammalia; order Primates; family Indriidae; genus Avahi; species Avahi laniger. Next base: position 64,451 of record CAUYSK010002220.1, read on the forward strand.
GCTGTTCAACATTGCATCTGAATTTCTAGCCAGAACACTTAGGGAAAGCAAACAAACCAACAAACAAACAAAACCACTCAAATTGGAATGGAAGAAATAAAACTCTATCTACTAACAGATGACATGATCCTATGTAGAAAAAATGCCAGGGATCCATAAAAAAGCTACTAACTAGAGCTAATAAATAAGTTTAACAAAGTTGTGTAGTACAAGATGAACCTGAAAAAAATCAATCACGTTTTTATACACCAGCAATAATCTGTCGAAAAGGAAATTTTTAAAAATTCCATTTACAATAGCAACCAAAAGAATATACCTGTTAATTTAAAGTGGATATTAGACAAAAAAAAGTTGAATTAATTAAAAAGACTAAAATAATAGAAAATATATTCTACAACCACAATGGAATGAAGCTAGGAATGAATATCTAGGACCAAATTTTACCAAAGAGATGAATGGCTTATATGCTGAAAATAATAAAACATTGCTTAAAGCAATTTAAAAAGACCTAAACAAGTTGAAAGATATCCCATGTAATGTAATGCTGTAAATTGCAAGATAATACTGTTAACATGGTGATACTACTTGATGTGACCAACAGATTCAATAAAAATAGGATCAAAATTCCAATGATTGCTTTCTGAAGAAGAAATGGAAAAGCTAATTTTCAAATTCATATGGAATTGAAAAGGATCTGAATAGCCAAAAATAATATTGAAATACAAGAACGAAGTTTGAGGACTCACATTTCCCAATTTTAAAACTTATTTGAGAGCTACAGTAATCAAAATAGTTTAGTTATGGCATAAGAATAAACAGAGATCAATGGTATACCACTGAGAGTCCATCAATACGTCCATAAATTTTTGACCAATTCATTTTTAACAAGATCCTAAGACTATTTAATGAGGAAAGAACAGTCTCTTCAACAGATGGTGCTGGGACAACCAGATATCAATATACAAAAGAATGAAGTTCGTGGACTATTATTTAGCCATAAGAAAGAATGAAATCTTGTCATGTGCATCAACATGTATGAGCCTGGAGAACATTATGTTATGTGAAATAAGCCAGGCACAGAAAGATAAATATTTCATATCCTTATTTATATGTGGAAGCAAAAAATTTGAAGCCATAGAATTAGAGAATAGAAGTTAGAGGATGGGAAGGGTCAAGAATAGGGATAGGTTGATTCATTGATACAAAGTTACATCTAGATGAGAGGAATAAGTTCTAGTGTTCTGCACCACTATAGGGTAAATACGGTTAATAGTTTAGTGTATATTTTCAAAAAGCCAGATGAGAAGGTTTTGAATGTTCACAACATAAATAGATGATAAATGTTCAAGATAATGGACGTATTAATCAAATGTGCTATCCTGATTTGATCATTGTACATTGTATATATGTATTGATATATCACTCTGTATCACACAAATATGTACAATTATTATGTGTCAACTAAAACTAAAAGAAAAACACTAAAATCAAAAAGTTAAGTGAATCAATTTCTAAATACAGTTTAAAACAGTGGCAAAAATAATCTATTTTATTAGTGAGGGGAACCTAAACACTATTATACACAACTTTAAGATGACAGTGGCTTAATGCTATAAAAGTTTATCTCTCATTAAAAAAAAAAGATAATGAAGCTGTACTCTCAACCTAAACCATATTAGCTGTAAATGAATTAATGATTCAAATATTAATAAAAGTACTAAAACAGTAAAACCCATAAAAGAAAACAAGGGTAAATCTTCATGACCTCAGATTTGGCAACAGGTTCTCAGACATGACACAAAAAGAACATACAACAAAAGGAAAAAATAAAGTCATCAAAGTTAAAACCTTTTGTGATTTAAAAAGCATTACCCAAAAGCAAAAAGTCAACTTTTATTTGGGAAATTAAATAGGATGGAGAATCAATAGAACCCACAAAAATATTTGCAAGTAATATATCTGATAAGGGTCTATTACACAGAATACATAAAGAACTCTTACAATTCAAATTAGAACAAATTACACTAAAATTCAAACAATTTAATTTAAAGGTGGTTCAAAGTATTTGAATGGACATTTCTCCAAAGAATATATTCAACTGTTCAGAAAATACACACAAAAAAGATATCCAACATTATTAATCATTGGGGAAATGGAAACCAAAACCACCGTGAGGTACCACTTCACACTGACCAGGAATGGTATAATAAAATAATAGAAAATACAAGCGTTGGTGAGAATGTGGGGAAATTGGAACACTCACATACTGGTGGTAGGAAAGCAAAATGGTTCAGTTGCTCTGTAAAGGAGTTTGGTGATTCCTCATAAAGTTAAAGACAGAACTGCCACATAACACTGCAATTTTAGGTATATATCCAAAATAATTAAAACTAGGCACTCTAATGAATACATGCACACACATTCATAATGGCCAAAAGGTAGAAACAACCCAAATGCCCATCAGTGGATGAATAGATTAAATAAATTATGCTATATACATATAATGGAATATTATTGAACTGTAAAAAGGAATGAAGTTCCTACAAAATAATGAAAGAAGCCAGATGCAAAAAGACAAATATGATTCAATTTATATGAACTCTCTAGAATAGATAATTCCATAATGGCAAAACACAGGCTGGTGGTTACCAGAGGTGAGGAAGAAGTAGAAGCGGAGAAACTGCATAATGGGTAAGAGATTTTATATTTGAGGGACGGAAATGTTTTAGAACTAGATAGAGGTGGTAGTTGAACAATCTGAATGTACTAAATGCCACTGAATTGTTCAATTTAGAATATTCAATTTACGTTATATGAATTTCACCTCCACGAATTATATATAAAATACACGGAGAAAAAAACGGATACAATTAAAGGAAAATATAAAGAATTGCACAGAGGAAATATTAATATAAGAAAATCCTCTTTCACCAGAATTCATAGAACATCTAGACCAAAAATCATTAAAGACAGAAGATCTGAGAAAAAACAGTAGCAGCAGAAACAACAAACTATCAACCGACTTGACAAAATTGACACTTAGAGAAGATTACACTCCCACACTAAAGAATATACGTTAACTTCAAATGAACATGCGACATTTATTAAGACAAACCATATGCTAAGCTTAATACATATCACATAATTCAAATAAGCAAAGCATATTTGCTGACCACAATGGAATTCAGTTAAGAATCAGTAACAGTAGGATCATGAAGCAAACTTCCAAATATCGGGAAATTAAACAACATAATTTGCAATAATTCATGTAAAACATGAATCACAAGGGAAGTTAGAGAATATTTCAAATTAATCAATAATAAAAGCATAGACTACCAAATTGTGAAATGCAGCTAAGTATTAATTATGATGACTTTTATAGCTCTAAAGGCCTATATTAGAAAATAAAGTGTAAAACTTAATAACTGAATATTCTAATGTATAAAGGTAGCAAAAAAAAAGACTAAACTAAGTCCAAAGTAAGAAGAAATTGAAATAATATATATAAAAGTAAAAATGTATTGAATAGAAAATGGAAAAATACAGAAATTAATAAAATTATGTGGGACTTTTTTGAAAAATTAATTAAATTAAAAACTCAAGATGATTAGACAAGGAACAAGAGAAAAAAATTCAAATTATTAATATTCAGAATGTAAAAAGAAAACATCACTATAGACCTTACAAATATTAACACGATAGCAAGGAGTTATTATAAATGACTTTATGGTAATAAATTTGAAACTTTATTTGAAATTAATGAATTTATCCAAAAACAGCTGCTACAAATAGAAATTGAAAACTTGAATAAAACTATAGGTAATTAAATCATAATCAGAAAATTCACTTATGAATTTTATCAAACATTTAAGAAAGAATAATACCAATGATAAATAAGTTTTTTAGGAAATAGATGAGAAAAAACACTTTCCAATTGGTTTTATAGAGCCAGCTTAATTCTAACATTGAAAAGAAATTTTAAAAAATAATTAATGATGACTATCTTCCATAATATAGATGCAACAATTAATAATTATTAGCAAACTAAATATAGTAATATATAATAAGGCAAACTTACTACAACTAAGTGGAGTTTATCACAAGAAGGTAAAATTGATTTAAAATATAAAAATATGCAATATGATTCCCTATATTGACAGAATAATGGTAGAAAATCATATGATTATTCTAATAGACGTAGAAAAAGCATTTGACAAAATCCAATATTGACTCATAATTGGAAAAAAACCTCTCAACAAACTAGGAATCTAGAAAAATAGAATAATTCCTCAATATCCATATACTGTATCATTAAAAATACACTTAAAATCATGTATAATGTTATCAAATTAGTAGATACTTTTAAGGTGGAGAATGAGAAAAGTTGTTGATTCCCACCACTTCTATTAAATATGGAAGTATAATTCTTATGCATTAAAGCAAAAAAGGAAATGAAAGGCACAAATATGAAGAAAAATTAAAATATTCTTCAAATATGACTTGTTTTGTATATATAACATATGAAATAAAAAATACTAGACTAATTAAATTTAACAAGATTAACAGGATACAAAGTCAATGCACAAAAATTTGTTACATCTTTATGTATTATCAACAAACAACTGAAAAATTATATATTGGCTACTATCTATAGAATTATCAAAAACATTTAAAAACCTTTAAGAATAAGGAAAGAGGTGTAAGTCCTCTAAGTTGAAAACTACCAATCACTGGTAATAGAAATTGAAGACCTAAACAAATAGAGAGATATGTCATGTTGATAGATTGGAAGATTGAACATTTTTAAGAAGTCAATTCTCATAAAATTTTTATAGATACAACTTAAAGGCAATTAAAACTCCACTGGATTTTTGCTGTTGTTGAAGAAATTGATAAGCCAATTATAAAATTTATATGGAAATGTGTAGTATCTACAATAGCAAAAATTATCTTGGGATAAAAACAAAACAAAATTGGAGGACTTATACAATCTGATTTCAAAATTTAATATAAATCTCTAGTAACAAAGAGAGTATGGCATTGATGTAAAATCAATAACAGAAAGTACATAGATCACCTGTAAATATTCAGCTAATTGATTTTTGAACGAAATTAAGCAAAAGCAATTAAGTGGGAAAAGATAAGCCTTAATAACAAAAAGAGTGTTGCAACAACCAAAATTCCATTTATAAAAAATAAATGTTGAACGATACCTCATACCAAATACAAAAATTTAAGAAGAATCATAGACTGAAGCATCTTAAAAACATAAATGCTGGAATACTAAAGCTAATAGAAGAAAAATTCCAGAGAATGTATTGATGACACTTGATAAAAAAAATTTCTTAAATGGAAAACAAACCAAAAGAGCACAGACTAGAGAAACAGAATTTTATTGAAATTAAAATTTCTTCTCAGCAGAAGACAGTATTAGAAAAGTAAACAAGTAAGCCACACACTGGACCAAATATTCACTAATATTTATTTTTAAAAAGAGCATGCATATAGAATATATAACTACAAAAGCAACAACAAAAGAAGATAACTCAATGTGAACCAAAAAGAACAAATATTTGAACAGATATTCCATAAATGAAGACATAAAAAATAGCCAAAAATCACATAAATAGAGAATTAATCATCAGGGAATGAAATTCTAACCACAATAAGAATATCTTTTCACACCCAAGTAGAGTGGCTAAAATAAAAAAGATGGGCAATATCAAATGTTGACAAGCACATGGAGCAACTGGAGTTCTATTGCTTTGCTGCTAGGAGTGTAAAATGGTGTGACTATTTCAGAAGACTGTTTAGCAGTTTCTTACAAAGGTGAACATGAATCTATGCTGACCCCATGCCCTAGTTAATCCGCTCTTTGGTATTTCCCCAAGATATATGCAAAAGCATATGTGTGCCTTCATCACATGTATGTGTGTGCTTGGGCATGCACACACATACACACTCACAACCCCTAATAAGGACTCTTCATTAGCAGCCATATTCCTAATGGCCTCAAACTAAAAATAACCCAAGTGAATGTCAGTAGGAGAGTGTATAAACACATGTGGGATATTCATATGAGAGAGTACCAGTTAGTGATGAGAAGGAATGAATTATTGATAATTGCAACAACATGAATGAATTAGAAAACATTATGCTGAGCTAAAGAAACCAGACACAAAATAGCACATATAGTATAATTGCAAGTATGAGAAGTTCAAGAGCAGTCAGGGCTACTATGTGATAATCTAAATAAAACAAATGTTCTCAGGGTCAAGAGCACAGAGAAAGCTGACTAGAGGGAAGCACAATGTGTCAGGATGGAAATGTTTTAAACATAGTTTTGGGTGGTTACGTGCTTGTATGAAATTTTCAAAAATAACAGAACTGAACTTTTAAGATCTGCACATTATATATAAATTATACCCAAGTAAAATACTGCTCTGTCGAAAAAGAAAACCACAGTGACAATAAATGTAGTCTGTCACCACTTACCTTGACCCTTTTGGCAAAATTGTTTCATAAAGTGGGGAGGAGGGAGGATGGAGATCACAAAATAATTTCAGTTAACATTTCAAATGGTTACTCTAGTTCATGCAGGAATAGTAGTAAATGGGTTACTTCATTTAACATTTAATAAGACCTTATCCACTTCACATAGGAGAAAAGAACTTAAATAATTCATCTAATATCACATATATACATAATAAAATGGATTTCATTTCCTGAGATTCAAAAAGAAACCACTTATAGAATTAAGAAACGTCATTGTCCCCACTCCAGCAAACAATTTTTGGATCCAGTACTTCGCGAATACACAGAGAGCAGCTCCAGAGAGTGAATCACACCTCACAACAGTGAGTGTCAGAGTTTGTGTATACAGTGTATGTGTTGTGTGTGTGTGTGTGTGTGTGTGCGTGTGTGTGCTATGGATGTACATTTCTTGAGAAAGTTATCCTATGAGGTATGGTAGAAAGGGAACTGCAAATCTCCACTGCCCCACTAGAAATACAGCCCCATCCACCTGGAGATCCTTAGTTTCCTGCCTGCCCACATCTCTGCAGAGACAAAATCTGATTTACAGTACACTTTGCTGAAGAACTCCCAGTGATGTTCCGTGGAAACACCACCTATGCAGAGAAGAAAGTGAAGTGTGAGTCATACTCCCTTCATTACCTAAAATGTTGAAGTGTAAAATTCAGTTTCTACAAGGGACCCTATTGGGTCCCACTGGCTTAGGACAGACAATGCTGAGAAGTGGCTGTGTCTGCCTTTTGACCCTCCCCAGGCTGATCAATGACCTGCAAATAGCATTGTTCCAGCTTCTACGACAAAATAAACAAAATCATCAAATGTTTAGATCTCAGAATATCTTCATTCATTCTAGACAGTGCACCTCTTTCTAAACACTGAGTGGACTGAGGATTGGTTTTATCTCAGATTTCTATTGCAATTTGTGCCTTTTACTGGATGACAGTCTCACATAGAAGACTAATTTCTATCTAATGGCAACAAATGACAGTCTTTCAAGTAAATGATTAAACACAATATGTATTCCATGCTCAATTTTATGGCGCACACAAGACACAACAGGTCCTTTTTAAAACAGTAGAAACTAGAAAACTCAAAAATAGTGGAAACTAAAAAGGTCAAAACAAAAGGTGGATGGAAACACAGTACCTTAGGCAAGTTTTGAAAAAGGAAAATGCTAAATCACTGCCTAAAAACTCCACTTGAAAGCAATGACAGGTTCTCAGCAAGAGGAGTGCTAACTACTTTGAACTGGCATTAGAGAGACTGTCTCTCACATGTTATCACTGTAGATTCATATTGATTCATTCCCTGTAGCTGAATTATCTTTAAAAAATTTATGGTGCATTTTTATGGCAATACCTAATCATGCATATCGTTAGTGTGCATAGCAAGGAGTTTAAGACAAGAGGAGACGGATGGCTTTTCAATTATTGATGTAAATGAATTGCCAAGTGTAGCTAGTTTAACAAATGCAATAAAGACCAAAAGTCAAATCTGTGGTCCTGTGCACACACACACACACAACTACACTAAACAAACTCATACTTCATCTCAGCAGTAAGTGAAGAGGGCAACTGAATTACTTAGAACTTCAGACACTTCTAGAATTTTGTATCAAGAAATGAAATTTTACAGGACCCACACCTTTCACCTCTCACAAAAATCAACTCACGCTGGGTAACAGACTTAAACCTAAGGAGTGAAAGTATTAGAATTCTAGAGGAAAATGTTGGAAATGTTCTTCTAGACATTGGCCTAGGCAAAGAATTTCCGAAGACAACCCCAAAGGGAATCACAGCAACAACCAAAATAAATAAATGGGACCTGATCAAATTAAAAAGCTTCTGCACAGCCAAAGAAACTGTCACAAGAGCAACCAGACAACCTACAGAATGGAAGAAAATTTAGGCATGCTACAAATCCGATAAAGGGCTGATAACTATAATCTATTTAGAACTCAGGAAAATCAGCAAGAAAAAATCAAACAACCCTATCAAAAAGTGGGCAAAGGACATGAACAGAAACTTTTCAAAAGAAGACAGAAAAATCGCCAAAAAACATATGAAAAAATTGTCAACATCTCTAATCATCAGAGATATGCAAATCAAAACCACAATGAGATATCACTTATCTCCAGTGAGACTGGCCTTTATCAAAAAGTCCCAAAACAATAAATGTTGGTGTGGATGCGGAGAGATGGAACACTCACACACTGCTGGTAGGACTGCAAACTAGTGCAATCTCTGTGGAAAGCAATATAGAGATACCTTAAAGAGATACAAGTAGAAATACCATTTGATCCAGCAATCCCGTTACTGGGCATCTATCCAAAAGAACAAGAGACATTCTATGAAAAAGACACCTGCACCTGAATGTTTACAGCAGCACAATTCACAATTGCAAAGATGTGGAAACAACCCAAGTGTCCATTAGTACATGAATGGATTAATAAAATGTGGTATATGTATACCATGGAGTACTATTCAGCTTTAAGAAACAATGGTGATATAGCACCTCTTGTATATTCCTGGATAGAGCTGGAACACATTCTACTAAGTGAAGTATTCCAAGAATGGAAACATAAGCACCACATGTACTCACCATCAAATTGGTATTAACTGATCAACACATAAGTGCACATATAAGAATAACATATATTGGATGTTGGGCAGGGGGGAGGGGGAGGGGAGAGGGAGGAGGGGAGAGTAGGGAGTGGGAACGGGTATATACATAACACAAAGAGTGCAATGCGCACCACCCAAAGGATGAACATATTTGAAACTCGGACTTATGGGGGAGGTGGCAAGGGCAACATACGTAACCTAATTATCTGTACCTCCATAATATGCTGAAATAAATTAAAAAACAAAGATTGAAACCATACCAAGTATCTTCTTTGATCACTATGGAATTGAGCTAGAAACCATAACATAAAAAAAACCTGAGAAGTTCACAAATATGTGGAAATTATTAATAAACAATTCACTCAAACAACTAATGGGTCAAAGAAAAAGGCATGAGCAAAAGCAGAAAATATTCAGAGATAATTGAAAACAAAATCACAACATACTAAAACTTATGGGATGTAGTAAAAGCAATGCTCAATAGAAAATTTATAGATTTAAATGAATAAATTTAAAAAAGAATAAAGATTTTAAATCAATGTCCTAACTTTGTCATAAGGAATTAGAAAAAGAAGAGAAAACTAAACCCAAAGTTAAAATAAAAAAAGGAAATAATAAATATTAAAGTGGACATAAATAAAAAACAGAGAATAGAAAAACAGTAAAATAAATGCAATAGAAAGTTGTCTCTGGGGAAATATGAATCTGATTGACATACTTTAGCTGGATTGACTAAGCAACAAAAAATAGAGAATACATGTGCAACTAAAATCAAAAGAAAAGTGCGAACAATTACTACTGACCTTTTTAGAAATTAAAAGATTTATAAGAGAATACTATAAGACAATACAACTACCAACAAGTTAGATAATACAGATGTAAATCAGAACAAATTATCAAAATGGACTGAAAAAGCAGTAGTAAATCTGAACAGACTATTAACAAGTAAAGAAATTGAATTAGTAATCAAAAGTAGTCACCTTACAAAAAAATTCCTGAACCTGATCCCTTCCATGTTCAATGGTGAATTCTACCAAATATTTAAAAGCTCCTACCAAATATTTAAAAAAGAATTCACAAACTTCTTCCTTCTCAAACTCTTCCAAAACATATGAGGGAAGAACACTTCCTAATACATTCTATGGTCAGCATTACCTTATTACATGTGTGTCTTTATACTACAGTGAAAGAAAACTATAGACCAATATCCCTTATGAATAAATATGCAAAAATTTTATCAAAAAAATATTAGCAAACCAAATCCAACAGCATATGAAAAGGACTATACATCATGACCAAGTTGGATGTATCCCAAAAAGAAAGAGTGGTTCAACATAAGAAAGGCAATGTAATAAATCACATTAAGAGAATGAAGGGAAAAAAATGCATGATCATATTGATTGACTCAGATAAAGCATTTGACAAAATTCAACACTTTTTCATGATAAAAGTACTCAGTAAAGTTAGATAGGAACTTCCTTAACATGATATAAGTTAATTGTGAAAAACTCATAAATAATATCATACTTCATAGTGAAAGACTGAAAACTTTCTCTCTAAGCTTGGGTATAAGTCAAGTATGCCTATTTTAATGTTGTTATTCAACATTGTACTGGAAGTTCAAGCCAGAAAAATTAGATAAGAAAAAAGAAATAAAAGGAAACTATGTTATAAGAAGTAGAACTATCTTTATTCACAGATACTATGATGATATATATATAGGAAATCTCCCAAACTAATAGAGCTAGTGAATGAATTTAGCAAAATTTCAGAGTACAAGGTCAACGAACAGAAATCAGAGCAATGAACAATCTGAAGAGGAAATGAAGAAATTGATTGCATTTTCAATCTTATCCAAAAGAATAAAATATCTACAAATAAATTTAACCAATCAGATGAAAGATTTGTATACTGAAAATTACAAAATGTTTCTGAAGACTCAAATGGATGGAAAGACATTTGTGTTTGTGTGAATTGGAAGACTTAATATTATTAAGATGGCACTACTACCCAAAGTGATCTACAGATTCAACACAATCACTATCAAAACTTGAACACTTTTTTTTCAAAATTTAAATATACCAATCCTCAAATTCATATGTAATTACAAGGATCTCTGAATAGCTAAACTATAATGAAAAAGAAAAAGAAAGTAGAAGAACTTAAACTTTCTGATTTTAACACTACAAAACTGCAGTTAATTGAAACAGCATGGTGTAAGGCTAAATATAGACATAAAGACAATAGAATTAAGAGCTCAGAAGTAATCTGTACATTTATCTCCAATTGAATTTTGACACGAATGCCAACTTCATTCAATGGGGGAACTAATAGTCACTTCAATAAATGATACTGACACAACTCAATATTCACACACACAAAAATAAAGTTGGCACTTATTTCAAATTGACTCCAATGGATCAATGATATAAATATAAGAGATAAAACTATAAAACTCTTACAAGAAGTAGGGGTAAATCTTCATGACATGGGATTTGGCAGTGGATTCTTCAACATGACACCAAAGTATGAGCAACAAAAGAAAAAATAGATAAATTGGGCCACATGAAAATGTAAATTTTTTGCATCAAATGACATTATCAAGAAAATAAAAAGACAACACAATAGGAGAAAATATTTATAAATTGTATATCAGATAAAAATCTTATATTCAGAATATATAAAGAACACTTCAGATTTAACAACAAAATGATCCACAACCAAATTTAAAAATGGGTAATGGATCTGAATAGAAATTTCTCTAGAGTAGATATGCAATGGCTAACAAACAAATGACAGTAAAATTACCCATCATGAAATTAATACAGGACCACAAGGTGAGAACTGTGGTAGGGGAAATGTATATACATACACATGCAGAAATTGTTCCCTAGCTTGCTTTCCTATAATTGCTTACTACTCAGGAGTCATATAGCTGATGGTCATAAAAATTCTTGGCTTTCTTCATTTCTCCCATAGATAACATCACCTGTGTAAACCTAAGGCTACTTTTTTTTTAATCAGCTTCAAATTTATTTATTTATTTATTTATTTTTTATTTCAGCATATTATGGAGTGCAAACGTTTGGGTTATGTATATTGCCCTTGCCCCACCCGAGTCAGAGATTCTTTTTGAGATATCTTCCAGGCCCTGCATTCCAGGAGAACGGCAGACCCACCCAGTCCAGTGATGTATACCAAGGAACTGACTAAACTGGTCTTGCAATCCCCATCCAAGAACTGACTCAGCAAAGAAGACAATTTCTACACCTCTAAGGTTCCACCCTAAATCCAGCCAATTAGCAGACCCAATTACCTAGCCGTTTGCCCACCAAACTATCTTTAACAACCCTTTCTCCCAAATTCTCTGGGAGAGGGATTTGAAAACTTCCTTATGTCTCCTCGCATGGTGCCGGTGATATTAAACTCTTTCTCTCTGCTATAACCCCTGCTGTCTCAGTGTATTGGCTTCCTCTTGAGCAGCAGGCAATGAGCTTGGTAAGGCTATAGCAATAAGGTACTTAACAGCATTATTCATTAGGAAAATGCAAATCCAAACCACAATGAAATACTGCTTCACATCTACAAGGAAGGCTATAATTAAAAAATAGAAAATACCAAATATAAATAACAAGAATGTGGAGAAATTAGAATTGCTGATAGGAATATAAAATGGTGCAGCCACTGTGGAAAACAGTGTAGTTTCACAAAAAGTTAAACACAGGATTACCAGCAATTCTGCTTCTGGGTATATACCCCAAAGAATTGAAAACAGGTATCATACAAATACTTGTACACGAATGTTCATAGCAGCACCAATTCATAATAGGTAACAGGTACAAATAACACTAATTTCCTTCAATGGATGAATGGATAAACAAATGTGATGTTTACATAGAACAGAATATTATTCAGCTTTAAAAAGAGTGAAATACTGATACATGTCACAATGTGGGTAAACCTTGCAGATTGGTGGTTGCGAAAGAGAGAGGCAGGGAGGGAAAATGAGGACTGACTGTTTAATGAGTGCAGGGTTTTCTTTTGGAATGATGGAAATATCTTGGAAGTAGATAGGGGTGGGTGGTGGTTGCACATTACGAATGTATTAAATGCACTGAAGCACATAATTTAAAATGGTCAATTTTATATTAAGTGATTTTTACCTCAATAAGAAAGCTCACCATATTAAATAGCCCACCATATTCTGATAACGTATTTAAAAACTGATGGGATGAAACAAAGTTGTATTTGTTACTCCTTAATTAGGACATAGTAATTTGAACACAAAAGGTTTAGTATAAAGAATTAATAATAATGGATTACCTATTAATGGAAAAAATTCTGAAGAATACAGAAAGAGCAGAAATAGGGAGGAACCCCTCCCTTTATGACTGAGGCAAAGAACCTAAGGAAAGAAAAAATATGAGAGAGCCTACCTCTTAGAGCTGAGAGTCAGACCTTGCTGGAGTGGGGCCTTTGGAATACTACATCCCAGCCGTACTCTCTGAAGAAAGCCTCTAATATTCAGTTCTACTTTGGAAAAAAATAGGATGAAAGCTTCTGGGGATTGGTAGAAGACAAAGAGAAAAGCAGACACATATGTCCTTGCAGAGTAAGGAAAAAAAACTGAGTGCTTGGTGGAATGGATTAATTTCTTCAATTTATTAGGATAGCATTTTATATATTAAAATATCCTTTTTTGTATTCCTTACTAACCTACATAATACTTCTTTGTTCTATCAATCAATACACATAGACAATGTAGAATTATAGAACATTTGATTTTTTAAGAAACTCAGCTCTTTTTTCATTATATAATATCCATTATTCACCCTAAAAACAATATTCTGATTTTCATTTCCCGTTTTTTTACTTTCATGTACACTTCCTTTAGATGAAAGCTAGTTTGTCAGTCTCCCTAAGTAATGGTGACCCTTGAAACTTATCTTTTTTAAGCCTTTACTGAGATATAATCCATTTGACTAAAGTATCCCAAACTGCTTATTTGCAACTTTAAAAGTCCTGTGTTGCATGTGTTCTAAGAATGTAAATGGTGGATACGGTATTGTAAAATCAGCAAAGCTACAGTAGGAAATGAGAGCAAGGTCTGGAAAGAAGATGTTTATTATACTCAGACATCCCAGAGAGTGGGCCAATGCATCCTGGAGGGGACCAGACAAGTGCCAGATTTTAGTCAGGTGGCAGAAGGCAAGAGTGAGGGGAAAATCTAGACCAGAGCCTTTGCTGGAATTTCTGTGGGAAAGGAAAGACTTTTGAATTGGAGCACCAGGAATGGTAATCTATGGCAGACAGGAGTGGAAAATGTTGTGGTTAAGAGAGGAAAACTTAGGAAAACAGTACAATATATTCCATTTTGGAAAGCAGGACAGATGAAAGGAGGTGGTATATCTATCTTCTCTTAAGGACCACAACAATATCTGAACTAACAGGTTGTGGGTAAGAAGACAGGAAAACAAAGGCAGGGGAATGAAATCAGAGGCTGTCAGAAGTAAGATGACAATTCTAAAGACAATGTACTTTTATTTACAGACTTTAGAAAAAATCTATTTCTTCTATAAGGCTGTGATTTTCTTGATGACAGGCTCTTTCTTAGCCATTTTTCTCTTTTTGATGTGGTCTCCTGCTTACATCTTCTATTATTTCCCCAAATTATGTATGACTTATTATACTTTTATGGAATAAATATTTATTAAATACCTGTAGAGGGTACTCATGAAGCAAGAGACATTAGGTAAAGTCTATATGGAAGTGCACTCAGGTCCTTTGAAGGGAAATATATGTTGAAGAGAAAGGAAGTGTAGAGTGCAACATAGTGCATGTCAGAGATAATTTTGAATACTTGAAGATTATTTTGAACCACTCTGTATGATCACCACATTTCCAGAAATCTTGTGCAAAGTATAACCTTTGTCTGGGTTTCGCTTTTAATTAAGGTTTGTATCTTTTCCAGACTCATCAGTGAGAAAGGAAAGAGCAATCATACAACCAGTAAGAGCCAGCATATACAGCACACCAGGCTCAAAATTAGTGGTGGCAAAGATAATTAACAGATAATGTCAATGCAATGAAGTGTTGTCACAAGATAACGGTCTCCTGCTGCTATATAAATGTTGAAGTGAAGCCCATTTTTCAAAAATAAATGTCAAAATTGAGATAGGAATTTTTAACCCATGAATGATTAACCTTTAAACAATGTTCTACAGCAATAATGTATTTCTAATACATTATACCTTGCTCCAAAAAATGATAGAAAAAGTAATCAATTTTTAATAGGGATGCTATAATTGTGCCCTAACATTTATTTGTTGTAATAATCAATGTTATTGTTATTCAACTTGATTAAAATCTGGCTGTTTTTATTTTTAACATGTTAGAGATATTTATTCTAAGTGCACTTTCTAGTACAACTAGCTGTCATCTTACTACTTGCAGGTACCTTGTATAATCTCCACTGGAAAATAATGTTTAGCATCTGAGAGCCTGAATGGCAGATTATGTCCTTTATTATCAATAAGCATGTTTTATTGACAATATGATATTTTTAAAAAATCATTATTACATAACAAGGGGGTGTTTGGGGCTATCAATTGGGATCTGTTGGTTTGTATACAAAAGATGGACTCCAGGCCCTTTGCTATTCTCTACAAATTGGCTAGCCCTGGGAGGTGCAGTCTCTCTCAGGCCAGTAGTCTTTTTAAAATGTCAGAACATCTTAAAACACAGAAAATAAGAACATGATTAATACAGTATAGTTTTTAATTATTTTTTTATTTAATAGGGATTACATTATACAGGGCTGTTATGAACTGCATGGACAATTTCAAATTTGAAAACTAAAATATAAAGAAAAATGTTTAAATACCAACATACAAAAACACTTAAGAAAGCAGGAAAACTCCGTAAATATAGTAATAAAGCACAAACAGATGAGTGGTGTGAAGGGAAATTCATTTTTGTAGACAAATAGATCAATAAAATCCTGGCAATGAGCTCATCAGTTATTGATGTTATTAAACTGCCCTTTTATCAGTGTCCTCATTACTTGGAAACATTTTTAAAAGGAAACTGTAAGTTCTCTATGTGTACGTGTGCATGCATGCACATGCATATGCAATTCTTTTATTTTTTTAAAGAAAAAGGTATTATTGAAGGCTTAATTTTATTCCCTTATTGATTCACTTCTGTAGTATAATAGTACAACACCCTAGGTTTTTTTAAACTTACTTAAGGCTTTTTTTTTTTTTTTACCTAAGGCATATTTAAAAAGAGTGTATCTCTAATGAACTTGGGAATTCAACATTGTTAAAATGTCCATACTACCCAAAGTGATTACAGATTCAATGCAATCCCCATCAAAATACCAATATCGTATTTCACAGATCTAGAAAAAAAATAATTCTATGCTTCGTTTGGAATCAGAAAAGAGTCCGAATAGCCAAAGCAATCCTAAACAAAAATAGCAAAATGCTCAACATCACTAATCATCAGGGAAATGCTAATTAAAACCACAATGAGATATCACCTTACTCCTGTTAGAATGGCTTTTATTAAAAAGTCCAAAAACTATAGATTCTGGCATGGATGCAGAGAGAAAGGAATGCTTATATGCTGTTGGTGGGACTGCAAATTAGTACAACCCCTATGGAAAATAGTATGGAGATTTCTCAAAGAACTAAGAGTAGATCTACCATTTTACCATTTTATTCAGCAATCCTCTACCGGATGTCTACCCAAAGGGAGAGAAGTCATTGAATACAAAAGACATCTGCATTTGAATGTTTATTGCAGCACAATTTACAATAGCAAGGATGTGGAATCAACCTAAGTGACCATCAATTCATGAGTGGATTAACAAAATGTGGTATATGCATACCACAGAGTACAACTGAGCCATAGAAAAGAATGAATTAATGCCTTCAGCAGCAATTTGGAAGGAAATGGAAACTATTATCCTAAGCGAAGTATCTCAAGAAACCACATGTAGTCTCCAATAAATTGGAACTAAAAAATCGATGGGCACACAAATACACAAAGGATAGTAAAAGTCATTGGAAATCATGCAGCGGAGATGTGGGCGGAGGGGAAGGGCAAAAATTCATCAACATGTACAAGTGACACTATTCAGGTGACTGGCACATTTATAGCGCCTACTCAAGTCATGTATCAAAAACATCCATATCCCCTTAATATTTTAGTATACATGAAAGAACTACCATATGATCCAACAATCCCATTTATGGGTATATAACCAAAGGAAATAAAATAACTATCTTGAATAGATACCTACACTCCTTTGTCCACTGCAGCATTATTTATAATAGCTAAGATATGGAATCAATCTAAGTATCCATCTATGGATGAATAGATACACTGTCATACATACAGACAATGGAATATTATTCAACCGTAGAAAGGAAGAAAATCCTGCCATTTTCCACAGCATGGATGGATATGGAAGGCATTGTATTAAGTGCAATAAACCAGTCATAGAAAGACAGCTACTACATGATGTCTCTTATATGTGTAATTTAAGATAGAAGCAGAAGCAGATAATAATGTGGTGGTTGGCAGTGGCTGGAAGGAGAGGACATAGGCAGGTGATGGTTAATAGGTACAAAGTTTTGGTTATGCAAGATAAGTAAACTCTGGAGATGTACTATAAAGCATAGTGGTTATAGTTAACAATACTGCATGGTATAATTAAAATTGCTGAAAGAGTAGATTTTATGTTAAATGTTCTTGCCAAAATAAAACAAAAAGATAATAACAAAGGGGAAAACTTTGGGAGGTGATGGATACATTTATGGCTTTCATATTGGTGATGGTTTCATGGGTGTACACTTATTCCGAAATTCATGGAAATGCATACATTAAATACATACAGCTTCTTATATGTCAATAATACCTCAATAAGGTACTTTTAAAAATAATTCAACAGTTTTAATAGTAATTTTATTATTTTAATGATGCATCAAAGAATGTATATAATATATTTTGAACATTAACAGTACTATTTCTTTTGTCTTTGACATACGTGGCAGTCTTTCTCAGGGTAAAAGGAAGCAGGCAGAGGGAAAGATTAAATATGCCTAAACTATAATCTTTTGCATCAAACTAAAAAAAAACCTCTCTTATTTGAACTGGCAAAATCACTTTGATATTCAGATTGAATAACCTACACTATGTCTTCTAAGGTAAGTTGATATGTAATTAAGCTGGAATTGTTGACAGGGTAATGAATGATAACATTCAGGAACTTGTTAAACAAATCTTGTTTCTATGAGAAGTAGATTTCTATATTTGCATGAATTTAGGTTGTTATATCTTATCAATTCATTGTTTTATTAATATCTTTATTCATATATTCACTCATCCCCTTAACAAGAATTTATTATCACCTGGCAAAAAAGTATTCAGTTTGGTAAATGATCACTAGAATTGAAGATCTGAATTAAAGGTCTACCACAATATATGACATCAGAGAGATTATCATTTCATTCATAAAATGGGGATGTGAAGGGGAGGGCTTTGGACTTTAATCATCTCTGAGGCCTCTTCTGACTCTGTAAATCCATCTTTTTAATATATTTGTGCAGAGTCTGACCTTTTTAAGTTCAATAAGGAGATAAGAAAATGGAATATTACATTAAAATGACCAGACAAATAGCTTTAAAAAGTATTAATCAAAGTTTAAAAAATTGATTTTATAAGCAAAGGTGTTTGCACGTAGAAGCAGGCAGCAAGTTCAGAAATCTCCAGGGGATAACATGGACTTTCAAGTCTAGAATCTTGATCTTGAGTGTCCCTCTGACCCACCCTAACCAAAATCATGACACTTTTCAGCATATAATGTAGAACAAGCCAACTTGTTCATTTATTAATTTCCAATCACACAGATAATTCCCAGTGAGTGGTGCATTCCTTACACGTGGAAATCTACAGAGAAAACGGCTATCGGTAGAACTTTTTTCATAGGGAATACACAAAGCCTACAAGCAGTGGGGGCTACAAATAGGATTTTATATTTAATAGCATTAAGCTCCATGGCCTAATGCATCCACGGAATGAAATCAGGTAGTCTGATAGCATTTTAAGACTTTATAAATGCCACTTTATTGACTCTAGCTCTCTAGATTTTTGGCTGATCAATCTCAGTTCAGAATGACATGATATGTCTTAAGCTACATCAATACTTTCAACTAAGGAATAGTCATATCTTGTGGGTACCTTTATATCTTTTGTGAGTGACTTTGCCCTAATTCAGTAGTATAGGATTTAGATTATGTGTCAGTAAAGGCAATACTAGTAATTTATGTTCAAGGACTTGGGGTGGAGGTGGGGAGTCTTTACTTGTACAGTAAATAAAATTTGTTGGGAAGTGATAATATTACTTGAAACTTTTCAAAGTTCATTAAAATATTTTAATATTAAAATATTTCTGTATTGATTTATTGCTTGGGACATTAAGATAAATAATTTCTGTTCTCTTTCTTAATGAAAATAGCCAACATTTTAGATTGTTAAAAGATTTGTTTATATGACAGATCATTCAATTTTAGAACTATATGATGGAAATTAAGATAATCAAGACAGTGCAATCACATTTGTTATACCTTAAAGGCTTTTCTCTAGGATTCTATAATTTAAAAATATTCACTGATTAAAATGTAGAAGTTTGAATCGTTATGTAATAAAATATATTTTCAAATATATACTCTGGACTATATGTGTTTTTAATTGAATCATTTTGATAGATACTGTACAATATGTTAACCACATTGGAAAAGATTGTGAAAATTTTTCTGTATTACTATTTCTGCAAATTTGGTCTTCATAACCAAGAAATGTTGGTCACATTTTTGTTGATTTGTTAACTATTATCTCGCTACTCCAACCCCAAATTTCTGTCCTTTTTTCTGTGGTTCAGAGCAGGAACCTTGCAAATAATATTACTCAGATTCATTTGCTAGAGAGCTTCTTCCTGTAGGAGGCACGGGGCAGTTGTTCTCAGTCTTGCCTCTATCTTGGAATCAGCTGGAGAGCTTTGAAGACCATTAGTGTTTAATTTCCATGTCCACAAATTCAGATTTCATTGTTTGCAACTGTGGTCTGGGTAGCAGGGCTTTTTAAATTAAATGACTCTAATGAGCAGCCAAGATTAAGAATTATTACATTATAGGGCAGCAGTCAGGGAGAAGGTCTTCCCTCCTGTTTTTGATCTTTTATCTCACCTGAGCAGCAGCAGTAGCGATTGCTAGCCTTTCTTTAGTGGCCTGACAGTTCTCCATTAAGCTCTTAAGATACTAATAACAACCAAGATGCTTTCCTCCTTCAAAAATCTGAGCACCTATTTTGCAAAGCCTCATTTCTCAACTCCTAATTTCTGAGAACCCGAATCTTTTCCTTTTATTCTACCAACTTTAGGGGTGGTGGCTTATACCTACAGTATTTATTTTCTCTGACTATAGCATCTCCTTTTGCTCCTTGAACACTTATGTAACCAATTTCCTATATTAAATGTGGAAATGTTAGATGTCTATTTTTCTCACTGGACCCAACTGTAGCTTAACTATTTCTTAACTATATGAAAGCTATGGCTCTCATCACCGTAGACTAAATGGGAAGCTGGAAGATATTAACATTTGTCCTTGGATTACTCAATTAGAATCATGGGGAGATTTTCTCTAGCTTTTGAATGGAGACCTATGGGAGGAAAGCTGAAGAAAACAAAAAGGTAAAATTTGCATCAAACCCTATGGGTAGGGTGGTGGAGAGATGCATGTAGATGCAGCCCTGTCTCTGGATGGAAATATGATGACGTTTATGTATGGTGTTATTTCCAAATCAAGAGACTCTACCCAGAGATGAGAGTTTCCTCTTATTAGAAAGAGCCTAAAAGTACTTTTTAAATTGTGAACTGAAATAAAATTTTAAGGCTCAACCCCTCCTCTCCCACCCACTGACTGACCCAATGGACTCCCTGGTGGCCAAAGGAATATCCTAAAACTAAATTGCCTGCCAGGAGGAGGGAGGTCAGACATGCCTCATCAGCCCTCCCTCCCTTCTTGGGGACATTCTTTGTAACCCATTAACCGGCCTAAGGGTATTCAAGACAAATCTGCAGATCCTCAAGTTATACAATAAATATATGCCCAGTGACTTATCTCTGATTAAGAACTTTTTATCTTAAAACATTCCAAGCCTCTAGACAAAGCTTCATGTCTTTAACCAATTACAAGTCAAAGGATTTTTAAACCCACCTATAACCTGTAAGATTCCCTCCCCCCACGCTTCGAGATGGCCCACCTTTTCAGGCCAAACCAATGTATGCCTCCCACATATTGATTTATGACTTTACCTGTAACCCCCGTCTCCCTGAAATGTTTAAAACCAAACTGTAACCCGGCCATACCGAGTCCACTTGCTCAAGGCTTCTTGGGTGTGGCTACGGGTCATGGTCCACAAATTTGGCTCAGAATAAATATCTTTAAAATTATTTTACAGAGTTTGACTTTTTTTTCTGTTAACAAAATGAATCATTTAAATAAATGATGTCTTTAACATGGTTAGAACATCAATATATAAAACAATTGAAATATAAGCCATTAGTACAATCTGTCTTTTCTATAAAATAAGTACATTTTTGGAAGTTAAAATAAGGAAAATGTATTATTAGAATTACTATCCCACTTTCTGATTGTTTTTGGTGTTTTGTTTAAGATGTGTTAGGTTGAAAAAATTTAAAGTAGGTAAAAACATCCAGTATGTTTGTTTCAGAACCATGGCTCATAGGAAGTACAATCTCTCATGCTTTTATGTTCTTAAATCATGTTCCCAGGGTGAGGAGCATGTGAACATGGAGGAGACATGAAACTCTGAGCTTGCCTGTATTGCTCTAAGTTACACATACCAATGCCTTCCACTGCCATTTCACGCTTAAATTTTTTTTTGGTCACAGGCTACTTTATGTAACCATTTAAAAAATTATTTTGTTTCTTACAGAGTTGGAGCCAATGGGAGTATAGAAGATTGGAAGAAGGGAATTAGGGATTGGATATCAGCTGAAATATAACTCAGGAGTCATATAAATCAAAGAAGAATAGAAAAATGAGAGGCATGGCCCAGGGAAGGTGTTGGGACCTCGCAAATATACTTTGACCAAATTTAACTTTGGCTTAAGGTAAATTAAATATGCTTCAAATTATAGGCTTTTGTGAAATTTTAGATATTAAGCAATCACATGAGAAGTGGACTCTCTAGACCAAGTATAAAAAATAAGGATCATAATAAATTATTTGAGTATTTAGTTCAGTTCTAAAAATTAGAATAAAAGCCTTGTCTTTCTTTCTAATCTTTAATGTTAGATTTTGGTTGTAGTGACTGAATTATGTCTGAATTTTTAATGAAGATAGACATTCTCAGAAAGATTATTACCTTGTTGTCACTTAATGTTAGTGTATTCCTATAGATGGGGGAGATTTCTTTCTATATGTATCTACCAATTGCCTGTTTATTATCTGTGGATAGAATTGAAATCCAAAAGGAGAAACTTTATCTTAGAACCTGATTGTAATTTATAATATATAATATTGCTTAGTATGGTATGTGGTTTAGTTATAAAAAAGGAAAAACTTTATCATTTTAAATTTTGCTTTTAAAAGAATAATAAGTTGTTTAAGGAAGTGATTAAAATTAAGAATATTATTTTTCAGACTAGCTTTCAGGGAAATAATTTGACAATATTTTAAATATTCTAATCTAGATATTATATATTAAACAAATCAAAACAAGTTTACATATATTTTCCATAGAGGAAATTTCAATGACAATTATTTTACTATTTTCTTTCTATGCATGGTTATTTAGAATTTGTATAGAGACTAATTAGAGCATTCAAATGTAATTGGTACATTTTCTGCTTTTGTTCCCAAATCAATATAAAATTAACTTTTTCAAGAGGATGAATAAAAGTATACATTATACCATAGTATTATGATTAGTACATTTATGAGAGGTGTTTAACTTTTAAAAACATTTATACTTATTTTGTTGCCCAAGAGCCCTCTGAGGTGGGTATGGCAGGTATTCATGAACTCCATCATTGCTTTATAGCAGGAGATACTAGAGACATTTTCTAGTTAGGTGCAGACGTAAATAAAGCACATGAATGTCTTGTACCTATTTTCCAGATGGAACATCAGAGTTTACTTTTAAATGGCCATCAAAATAAAAATACTCAGTATAGAACCATTTGACAAAAGCCATGCATTAAAAATAGACATTAATACTAATGGAATAGGCACTAAGACTATATGAGAGCTTAAGAGGACAAATTCATGAAAGCAAGATAACTTAAAGGCAATTTGAAATTATTTACTTTGTGAAAAATGTACATAGTTGAAAATTTTGTGCAGATGAATAATAATACACAAAGATATGAAATACTTCTGGAAAGGAAGATAATACAATAAACAAGTAAAATATATTAGGTTGTTCAAAGTGCTTCTTCTCTGATGAAAGCCATCTCTTTCCTAATAAAATTAATTTTTTAAGGCTCTAGCATCATTCATGTGATTACTCATACAGCAAGACCTCAGAATAATCGTGTCCTTTAAAAGGTTATAATTGAGTATATTTCAAATGCATTTTACAACTGTATATTAAATAGCAACTCCATCTTAGTTTTCAATGGAGGGCATTGGAATATATCAGGGAACAAAATAATCTAACGGAAAAAAGTAATCAACACATAGAAAAAGTTTTACATAAAAGTCCTGCATTTTTAAATAGGGCAATTGTAAATGGATAGCTGATGAACTGGTCAATAATTTTTTTGAGTTAGTATTTTACACTATAATGAATTTGTGGAAATTTCTGTTTTGTTGCAATCCTCAGATATCTGCTTTATTCTTTCACAGTGTGATGCAAATAGCCTATTATAATTCGGTGGCAATGTCACTTACTCATTTATATGGATTAGGAATCTAGATATGATGAAAAATTTAACAGCTCCTTAATAAACTCAGTCTTTCTGTCTGTACACATAATAAATGGATTTGCGAAGCCTTAGAAACTGACTCTTTTTCTTCTGTACAAGTTCATTAAAATACGTATGATATAGAAAGATTCTAGTTTTGTTTTTGTTATGAGCTAGACGATAAAGATAAAACTCCTTTATATTGTTATCATTAATAGAGATAGCAAGACTTCTAATAGCTTTAATAACAAGTTTTTATAAGTATTTAATAAAGGAGGTAACCTTTTCCCTTTTGTAAGCCAGTTGTAATAGTTACATGGTTTTATAATATTGAGACAAAAGTTCTTTTGAAGTCTTCAGCTTCAAATTAAGACAAAAATGCATTGTTATAAAAAAAGACAACCAAATTAAGAATACTGAAAAAATGCTGTAAATTTCTTACCTTTTTAATGAACATATTTTAAATGAAAGCAAACTGTATGATTATCTTAAATTTTTTTTTTATCCGTGTATGCTAGATGTAAGAATTAGGGATCTTGTGAAATAATATTTACAGGAGAAATTTTAGTGTAATTTCCTACCTATTTTCAGAATTTCACTGATGAAATGATACTTGAACTCTAATTTTTATTTATGTTGTAAAATCAGTGTACATTTTATAATTTATTGTCCTTTAGTTAAAAAAGAACAGCTTCGATGCTCTCAGTATTCAAAAAGGTGGTATTTATAAATGTAGAATGATGACGCATACAGTTAATTAAATCAAAGTTCTTTACATATTTCAAACTCAAGCAGACAAATTACCATATTGAAGAAATGATCCAATTTATACAAAATGTACAGCAAGAAAAAGTATGGAGCAACAAATTTTAAATGTTATTTTTGCTTTGCAAAATGGATATACTATGATGAAAATAGAGCAAAATATATTAAGCCAAGTTTCTCACATATTTCTTACTTTACTCCATGGGAGCAAATTGCTGTCTGGATAACAGGTAGAAGAGCCAGAGCAGAAGAGATAAAATTTTTTTAAAAGTTACTAGTTCTAGGCCAACACCAACTCAAAATTAACCACAATTATAGAGTAGAAAAATTCATAATCATGATCTCTTAAGACTGAAGATGTTTCTCACAATTTGAAGTTCCATAAAAAAAAAGGGAAGTGTTAACACTTCCAGTGTTACTTCCACTCCCACTTCCACTCCCTCCAGTCTTAGGAGACCATGATTAAACTCTAAAAGAAGATGTTGGGAAGACCCTTTCAGACATCGGCCTAGGCAAGGAATTCTTGAGGAAGACCCCCAAAGCAATCGCCACAGAAACAAAAATAAATAAATGGGATCTAATAAAATTAAAAAATTTTTGCACTGCCAAGGAAGCTATCATTAGAGTGAATAGACAGCCCACAGAATGGGAGAAAATATTTGCTGTCTACATATTTAATAAAGGGCTGATAATCGGAATCTATCTAGAACTCAAAAAAATCAACAAGAAAAAATCTTTTTTTTTTTTTGAAAGCATAACATATTGTTGACCCATCAATGATCTTACAGTCATTCTAAGAAAATGGCCCAGAGGGAGGAAAATGGCTATGTCTTTTGTACCTTTTGACTATTCTCTCATATTTGGACTGTATCGGAGTGTCCGCTCATCAACTACACTGTTCATTATAATTGACTTTCCTTTGGCTTACACATCAAGAAGTGATGGTGCAAATAGCACAGTGACCAGATGTTTTACCCATGCTGTGGAAAGAACTAATGGAGACAGTTGTATGTTATATCAGAAGAGATGCAGGCTAGGTTATGAAAGCATATAGGGAAGAGAAGGCAGAATCCTGTTCTTCTAGGTAGAATCCAAGCTTTGCTTACATTTATAAGCAGTTCTACTTCTAAAGAGAGAGAGAAAGGGGGCAAAAGTTAATAAAATGACAGGTGGCATGTTTTCCAGTTTGGGAAATCTTCAAAGCAGATGTTGCTAATCTTCACTTAATTATGTCTTGCACTTCTGCACACTGATTATAGACCTGCTAGAAGGCCACGTAAAAAGCCACCGTTTCTCTAAATGTTCTGCTTACATTTTCTCTCCCGTAACAAGGAACCTACTTTCAGCTCCTTAAATGGATACATAAAAGAGACAACCATTTTAACCTTTAGAAATGGATCTTACTAAAGTAAATCAGAGAGAGATGATGGAAATGCTAATTAACTTGCTTTCATCTTGGTCAAATTCTGTATTTAACCTAAAGGCCTACATATTTTGGGTGGTTTTCTTAGATCTGATTGCCTATGACAGCCAGAGAAATTCAATTATGGTTTGGTGGAACTGCTTCTTTGAGAGAGTGATACTCCTGCCTCTGGTGCAGAAAACAAATGCCAAGAATGGAAGTGAGAGTCACTCATGAATTATTCTGACACATTTCCTTTTTGGTTCAGGGTTTGTAAGAGACCAAAACCCTCCCTTTCAGATTTGGGACCAAGTGTTGGCTCCCCTCATGGGAGTACCTCTAAAATACAAAGAGACGGATGATTTAAAACACGCACATACACACACGCACCAAAAACTCCTCTGCTTCTGAGAGATTGCGTGCACATAAAATCAGTCTACATGACAAAGCATCATTCTCACACCGCAGGAAGTTCAGATATTTAGAAACAGAAGATAAAAGTGCCTAATTTTACTCTTCTCTTTATTTACTACACAATTAGTCATTTAAAATCCACTTCAGCTTTGGAAATTGTAAAAGAGAAAACAAACCATAGTTTGAAAACAAACTACATTGAGCTTTAAACATTTAATGAACTGAAAAGCTCAACATAAACCATTTCTTTCCTTCAGTAGGGGAATGGCTCTACAGCAAGATGACAGATGTAAGATGACAGATGTAACCTAGAAAGGTATGCAGGAGAAAGAGATGGATTTTTATTTATGTATTTCAAAAATATATAACTTTAATAATGCTGAGGATGTGTTCAGTGTGGTAGCAGAGGTAGGTCAGAGATCTATGCTTTTTAATATTAACTTCCACTCCAGTAAGGATTTTATCACATTAATAGCTAAATCATACTGATTGCAAAACAGCTGAAATGAGGCAATTAGTATGGCCTATGACAGCCATGAAGAATGAAGCATGTGAGGTTTTCAATGCCAGCCAGATGGATATCTTCAATATACTTCTTATTATCTGCTTGTGGTAATAAGTTCAATTAAACTGAATCAGTACAACACAAGTCTCTTTGAATTGCCGGAAAAGAAATTAATTATGTGCTTCACATTTAATGAAGCCAAAGAATCATATTCTGTTTGCCTTTTTTGTTTGTTTGTTTTGTTTATTTTGATTAGTAAGTATTCATTACTAAAAAAATCCATTACTTCATTCTACAGTAGAGATTTTTTCCTTCAAGAAAGTATTTGGATTGAATGGGTTAAATATCACCAATTAAAAGGTTTGTGTCTCTTCTACAACATCCGGGAGAGAAGTAGGAAATCAGATTCACTGTCTGGATGATGTTGCCTGCAATATCTGACTATGTAGAATTCTGACCTGAGGTTTTCTTTTTAATCTGAGATACTATACTGATGAAGCTACACCAAAAATTTACCAATACGTACTCATATTCCCACTTCTAGAATTAGCAGTCTTTGATGCATTTTCATGTACCTCTAGCCGTTTCCTCTATGAATATATATTAAAAATTTACTCAAACAGAATAGTACCAATATAGCTAAAGTGAAAGTCGCATAATTTCACTTCAGGCTCCTCCCCCAAAATTCTATCATGAGTTAGTACTTATGTTTGCATGCATATTTGGAGTTTAAACATTATATGTTATTGTTTTACATTACTAATTTTATATCTAATCATATATTAAATAAATGTTAAATAATACCATATGTATTGTTCTTTAATTTTCTTGTGTATTTTTCTTCATCGCAAACAACACAATGAACATGTTTGCCAGTTTCTGCCTCCGAACATGTGTGATTTCCTCTAGGTTAAGTGCCCGGAAATGGAATTGACGGGCCATGGAGAATGCACTTTGTAAATTTTACTTGCTCTCCACACTGTCTATTCCAATTTGCATCCCTACTTAAAGTGTGTGAGTACCGTTTTCCTCACATGCTCACCAATAAAAGGTATTATTAGATGTTTCTCTTTTGCCCATCTCATATGTAAAAAATCATACCACAGTGGGTTTAAATTGCATTTCCCTGATTACTAATGAGGTTGATGTTTCTGCACAAGCTTCTTGGCCCACAGCGTTTCTTTTACACCAAAAGAAAAAATGTAAAACCTGCCTTTGGCATAGAGGCTTTGCTCTGAAAGGACAGAGTGCACACAGCGAAATGCAACTGTTAAGGAATTGTGTCTTCCCTCTAAACTGAGGATGGAGAAGGGATGGGCATGATGGAGTCAGGGCAGACTGTCATAGTATGGAATTTTAGTAAACTTGAATCTCAGCGTTAGGAAAGGGGAGAGCTCTCTTACAGAGAAATGTGGACAAAAGGGGAACCATGCTACCCATGACTGATACTGCTAAAGGCACTCTATTTGCTAACTCTGTGTGGTCTTCATAAGTGGCCACGAGAATGTCAGAGGAAATACCCTGTTTTATCAGATTTCCAGTTTATTTCATGTTTTGTGAACACAGGAAGAACAAAGAGGCACAATTACCCTTTTTTTAAGGATTCTCCTATCTTAGCTGTTACCAGCGCCAATGTGGCAGATCGTCTCAGATCTAACAGGATCTAGTATTGAAACGTTTTGGCGACTGCCCTTCTACCAAGAGACCCGTCATAATTAGCATTTAACACTTTTAACAACAAACTGTTCTCTCCTACTCTAGATGCCTTGGGTCAAAATTTATGTTAATCCTATTAGAAAGACCCCTAATTATCACCTAGAAATAATTGGTTCCAGTGGAAGACATCTAATTAGGTCAAAATGTATTCTGTTATAAGGGACCAATGTTAAAAGCTTTTGTTGTGCATTAGCAACCAACTGTCATTGCTGGTTCCTGATTTCTGATTGATCCCCAGTCAAATCTGGATAAAGCCTTGAATAATTTTACATAGAAGATGTGGGCTGCTTCAAACTCATTTTCAAGAAAAGTTCCAATTGAAAAGACTCTACATTACTGTGTCTGTCAGGTTCATACTTCCCAACATCATACAGTTAAAACAGAAGAATTTTATATAGTGCACAATAGTAATGCCGTAGACAATCTTTGGTGCTTATAAGAAAATTTCCTTTAATACATATGTGTATATATATACACATATATATTTGAGGAAATCTTTTCTTCTAAACATAAACTTTCTATGGGATGAACAATGAGCACTAGTTCAGGCAATGAAGGAAACAATTAAATGTTCCATAAACCACAGGAGCGTCCTCAGTTTGCAAGGTTGTAGACTGGAAATGCAAAATAATTTCTTCTTGGGCGTATATGTAATCTTAGTTAAATTTTACTAAAGACCTTTTTTCTATCAAAGCTATTTAAAGTACAAATTTATTTTTTTCTTATTATAAAAGTAATTCTGTGTACTGAATTTAGAAATTTAAACAAATAGAAGAATAAAAAGAACTCTTTTAAAATCCAAGTGAAATTAGGGTAAAATCTTATACAGGCAACTTCAAAAGAAGAAAATATAATGTAGCCTGAGAAGCGTGTAAAGGTAGAAAAGTTCAGCTGATAAAGGCTGGCAACAGTGGGAGGTTTAGGAAGCGAACAGTGTTTTGAAAAATCGCAGTTGATGTGTTTCATACTTCGGGATTTTCCTGGCCTACTACTCTGGTTCCAGCGGTGCGGGGTGGGGAGTCCCCAAATCCTGAAATATCAAATTGAATATGTTGTTCCAGTGTCTGCCAAGTTATTTTCCTCCTCTCTCGCAATCGATGATCTATTGCCTCTCTGCTGGATTTTCAACTTATATCTAAGATCTGAGGTCAACCCTTTGGATTCTAGGATGAGGCTAAGGTTGTGGGAAAGAAATCTCCCTACCAATTTCCAGCTAGTAATTAGACTCAAGGATATGTGATATTTCCAGCACACAACATCAGCATGAGATGCAAGAAATGTTGTGTATAGCCTGACTAGACTATATCTTAGACTGAATTTTGAAGATCTAAGGAAGAGAAAAAGTTGCCAGAAGAAGGGATAAGTACTCTTTTTTTTTTTTGTAAAGGGCTTAATAGTAAATATTTAAGGCTTTGCAGGTTAAAGAGGCAAAGGTGAGGATATTATTTAGGTACTTCACACTGTATGGTCCCTCTTGTAACAACTCAACTCTGCTGTTGCAGGGCAAAAACAACCACAGTTAATATGTAAATAAATGACATGGCTTGGTTACAACAAAACTTTATTTCTGGACACTAAAATATGAATTTCATAACATTTTTGCATGTCTGAAAATATTATCGTTCTTTTGATTTTTTTCTCCTAATCAGTTAATATGTGAAAACCATTCTTAGCTTCTGGGGTACCCAAAACAGGCAGCAAGATGGATTTGGCCCACAGGTCATAGTTTGAAAACTCCTGAAAATGAACTGTTCTCAAACTCTGATGTGCATGAGGATCAACTGGGGTATTTATTTAAAATGTAGGTTTTTTTCCAGGCCTTATCCCTAGAGAATTAGATTTCTCAGGTTCAGGGTGAGGTCCAGGAGATCTGCATTTCTATTAAACACTTGGTTGAACTTTCACTTGCTAGGTGACATATGCAAAGTTCTTTGGTATAGGACAGAGTTTCTCAAAGTATAGTCTGGAACCACGAGCCTCAGAGTTACTCAGGATCATTTTGAATGTAGTTCAGCAAGAGAGCTATGGTAATAGCATACATAACTTAAAGCCCTACATTTCCAGTCGTGGAGGGGAGCGATAGGAGGTGGGTTGCTATTACCAGGGTTATCGTGTTGAACTACGTGCAAGACATATACTCTAAGTAACTCTTCTCTGGGCCTGCTACTTAAGAATATATGTCATATAAAACCTGTATGGCAAAGACATTGCATCATGCAAAATGGCCTGCCTTTAACTCTGCTATAGAGATAAAAATGAATTAGTAAGTACAATATTGCAAGTAAATGTATCCTGTCTTCCATAGAGTTCTTAATGATGTCAACAATCGCTAAAGCACATCTGTGTTTAAAGGTAAGACATTGTGCTTTCTGTTAGGATTTGGGGGTTTGACTTGAGAACTGTTCTTGCTTAATTTTAAACAGTAAACCAAATCCCAAATATATTAAAAGTAGCTTTAAAAATAAAATTAGTAAAATTTAGAAATTCAGATGACGGGATGATAATCAAGAGCCCCCTGGGCACCTGTCAGAATTCTGCAGTTTGGGAGCCGGCTCATGCATAATCTGAATATTTATCCATTTGATGGTTACTTGCCAGAGATTTATTTTAAATCTCCTGTGCGTGGTGTAGGTGATCGGTCCCCTCCTTCTTGTCTTCTATTTGCTGACCCTGTGTTTGACACTATCTTCAGCCTCTCTTCAAAACATGGGGGCAGGGGTGGGGAGAAAGAGAATTGGATTTTAAAAGCATGGTTAATGATAGAATTATCGTAAAAAGGTTAGGAAAGATGTGTTCTGATGCCTGACCTTCACAGCGCTGTAATCCCAGACACGTGAGGAGATCGAAATGAATACAAGCACATTTTAAGGTTAGAGAACACCTTCTTTGATAAATTAGTCCCTCTGTAGATCTCAAAATTGAATTAAAATACAGCGCTCGGTCACATTTCGGGCTAAACTGTTACATTTGCATTAAAGGTGCAGGGCTCGAGCATTTCCATGTAGGATTCAGTGCTTGGCACAGTTCACGTGGAGTTCAGAATGGTTTTCTCTGCCCGTATCGTGCTTTATGGGGCGGATTTCTAAATTGCATTTCTCCGTTTATGTTAATGTCCTTCTCAGAGGCCTGGCGGTATGGTGTCCCTTCTGCACACACACGTGCTTCCCGTTAATGCTAATGGGACTCGGAACCAAGCGCACGGGGAGATAAACGATCTCCCAAATCTCTTCTGACCTCACCCAAAGTAACAGGATTGTTAACTTCTACGAACATATTGGCCAGATAAAGCTCACATTTATGTTTTTTTCCCCCACCTCACGTAGAAGAGGATGAGAATCAGAGGACCTCTGTGGGGAAACCGACTGCAGCTGAACACCCGCAGTCCCGCCGGGAGCAACTCTGCTCTGAAACAAATGACTCCTGCCTGGCAGTTGAACTACCCGGCGCACCATCCCTCGACCTCGTGGCTCATACCTGCACGCCTCTGCCTTCCGCTTTTCATATTGGACCAGGCTCTTCCTGCCCTCAGTCCTAATCCTTCCTCTCATCTATCAGGAAATTTCAGTTTCCAAAGTGTTTCATGTGCCTCAACCAAACATGCGGCCGGCAGAGGCAGGACATACTAATTCTGTCACGTGTCCCTATAAATCTTTTCCATAACTCCACCAAAACTCTCCTGAAAATTGTACTCAAGTCATGTTTTCCAGCTTTAGCCATTCACATACCACCTTCACGATTTCTTTCGCATATCCTCCTGTAACAATGCAGACGATACTTTTCTCTGCACTGACTCACTTCTTTAGTTATTTTAAAAGATTGTTTTTATCATTGCCATTAATGGAAAACCAGTGTTTTCCTAATACTTTAGGATATACAAATAATTACTCAAATTAAAAAAAAAAGTTTAACTGTAAACTTCCTAAAATTATCTCTTACTATACTTGGGGAATCACTGTTCACATTTTACTGGAAGGCAAGAAATAAATTATTTAGTTTGTTAAAATAGGTAGAAGTTACTATCTCAGCAATATTTATATCCACCCAGAAAATGAGATGACCCTCACATATTCCATCCCGGATATATGTGTAAGCTTTGCACCGTGATTCAGTATGAGAGGAGCAGCAGGGAACTGCACAGTTGGTTGGCGATGGTTTTGTCCCGGGGCTGGTGCTATCATTGTGGTGTGAACTTTGGTGGGAAATAGAAGACTCCTTTCTGCCAACTCTCTTGAGAGCCAAGGAAGCCACTGCTTATGAGAATGAAACACAGGGCATAACTTATTCCCACATGAGAAAATACCTCACTTTCAACGATAAAGAACAGCAGCATACTTACGGTTTCTAGGGTTTAGGAGTTTATAATCTTTCACACTCTTAGTCATTTCTTTGTGGTAGGCCCATTTCTCTTTGTTAACTATTCTATCGGAGTAAAAACTTCATAAATGTTCATTTCAGTATGATTTAGAATATATGCATAGACACTTTATTAAAATACAAACAACAGTAACAAAACAACTACTAATATTTCTTAGGTGCCAGCCACCAATGCTAATCACTTAGCATGGATTGTCACAGTCAACAAAACAAGTCATAACCTTGGCACTGCTGTTATCCCCACACAGGCTAATCATCTTGTCCAAGGTCACAGAGCTAGTAAGTGGGAGAAATGAGATGCAAAACCACTTCTCTCTGATTCTAATCCCTGCCCTTTAATCATGATTTAAGATAGCTGCCTAATATTCTCTTATGTCTCCATAACTTGCAAATAATCTATAACAAGTATCAGCTCTGACACTAACCAGGTCCGAAACCTTGGGATCTCTGTCTGTCCTATTTGATCACTAAATTCCCTTTCGTAGCTGAGATAGCCACAGATGAGCAAAGACCTCTAGCTAGAATTGTATTTTACAAATATTATTTAACTCCTTTTTCCTTTGCCCTGTGAAACGGAGTAAACACATGGTCATACACTGATGCCATTGCTCTGAGGAAGTAATTAATGGACTGAAATAGTTGGAATCAATTTAAACACAGATTTTGTTCCAACACTTGGACTTCCAATTTTCTATCTACACAGACAAATATGTTTATGATAAAAAAGACTTCCCAAAATGGCAGTACATTTCCAACTTCCACTGACCCTAACATATATAATTAGGTGATTTTTAGCTTTCTTCTTTACATTAAAATAGAGGTAATTATTCTTTTTGGTCCCCAACTTTTTTGGCACCAGGGACTAATTTCATGCAAGACAATTTTTCCATGGACTGGGGAAGGGAGGGGTGGGGTGTCATGAAGTGGGTGGGGGGTGGTGCACAGCTCAGGGGATGCTGCACAGCTCGTTTCCTGACAGGTCACGGACCAGTGATGGGCTGCGGCTGGAGTTGGGGACCGCAGCCTTCGGCTACCTGATATCACGGAGGGAGCTACACATGGGCAAAATGGAAATAATATGTTATGACCCATCCGTATCTATTATACAGAAATAGGAAAAATGAGTAAAAAAATTCCCGGTGCTGTATAAAGAACCAAGAAGAACTCAGAATCAGGATTCCTGGGTTCAATTTCCTCTTCTGCTACTGGTGACTTTTAGAAGTCACCAACCTGAGCCTCATCTTCTTCAGTAAAAGCATTGCCAAGATCCTTCTAACTCAAAAATCCTATGACAGGACAAAATACAAAGTGATAGAAATGCAAATGAAATGTAAATCAAAATCTCATCCTTCACAATTGTTACTTAGTACTTCCAGCCCATGTCATCAGCCTAGGATGTCGGAATAGTTTCACATCACGTGCTGCGCGAAGAGCATAAAGGACTTTCTGTGATAAACTATAAAGCACCCAGGCTCGTACAGTATGTGGAAATTTTATTTCCTTAAAATTGACAGGGTTGGCTGGGTGACTAAAGCAAAGCACAGAGGTGATCAAAACTTTTATTAGCATAATAAGCCATATCCATATCTCTGAATAACAGGGGCAGCTCTTTTAAAAATCACCAATGGTCACTGTTTAAACGATGTTTGCTAAAAATAGTACTTGAGTTGTGAGTTTTTAATTTGTTAACACAGTGTTCCTAGACATGAATTTCAAATCTATAGAGACTTGAAAGAAATTTAATTAAAGGATTGAAGATAACATTAGTTACAATACTATAATAGATACAATGGCTGTAATTCTCAAAATTGTATTGGATGATTCTGAAATAAGATAGCTTTTCAATCATATTCATTGCCAACACTTCCCCAAGAATTATTCATCATATCGTGTTTGCCATGATGAATTAATTTAGCAACACAGTGATATCTGTATGTATTAATACAAATGATGCCACTTCTAAAGATTACATTATTAGAAATGAGGGGCCAGGTACAGTGGCTCACACCTATAATCCTAGCACTCTGGGAGGCCGAGACGGGCAGATTGTTTGAGCTCAGGAGTTCGAGACCAGCCTGAACAAGAGCGAGACCCTGTCTCTACTAAAATTAGAAAGAAATTAATTGGACAACTAAAAATATATAGAAAAAATTAGCCGGGCATGGTGGCGCATGCCTGTAGTCCCAGCTACTCGGGAGGCTGAGGCAGGAGGAT